>JAQFZE010000406.1:0-27236 GCA_034695245.1 Dicyrtomina saundersi | reverse complement strand
TAAATAGAACATTTTACACTTTTCAAAAACATGTAAATAGAACATTTTACACTTTTCAAAAACATGAAAATAGAACAATTTACACTTTTCAAAAACTCCTACTTACCATTTTACGCATGTTTCTCATTTTTTTTTATGACATAGCTCATTTTGATTCGAGCTTAAATTGGATTTGGGTCATTTTGTTTCTTCACAGACGATATATAGATGGCAAAGCGTACGGTAGAGATACAGGAAAATAGCGTAGCAAGATTCTATATGTACAGACAGAGTGAGCACTAATATATCTGAAGTAATATTTTAGCTTACGCTATGCTTTAGTTTTAGCTTACATTACATGACAGTCAGAAGAATCAGAGCCAGAACTTTCATCTTCCATCATGGTGATGGTGAGGTTCAGTAGTAGCACAGAAACGTATCTATCTATAGATTCTATAAGTATATAGTTACTACCTATATCTACATCATAGCCTCAGCTCCATCCTCGAACTAACAGTACCAGTACAGTACAGGAGGAAAGGGCATAAAAAGAGAGGGAGTAGGTACTACTCATTTTTACGCAGACCAGATAAAACGTTATAAAGTGGCTGAAAGTGGGACTCGCAAGGGGCAAAGTTGATCCGTTCCACGTGTCAGGGACACCAGGAAAAAGAGAAAAACGGAACAAAAATATGTTTGAATGAAATATATATATTATATATTTGTTTTTTTTTCTCCTCTCAAAGTTTGTCGTAATCCAAATCGTAATCGTAATTTCAAGAAAACATTTTTTTTTCTCTCTCTTTCTATTTTTTTTTTCGTTCACCATATATTTCACACACACCAGTCACAGTCCCAGTCCCAGTCATTACCTTCTTTTCCCTCTTCTTCAAAAACAAATTATGGAACATC
This sequence comes from Dicyrtomina saundersi, assembly GCA_034695245.1. NCBI lineage: Eukaryota > Metazoa > Arthropoda > Collembola > Symphypleona > Dicyrtomidae > Dicyrtomina > Dicyrtomina saundersi. Next base: position 26,345 of record JAQFZE010000406.1, on the reverse strand, counting down.
CACGAGCCTGTGACCATCCATATATACATTTGTATTCTTGTCATAACAATGCATACTTTATAATCCACGTGTCATCCCTGAGCTTTTGGGAGTGCATACACATACAAAAATATGTTTACTGCATTCTTATACTATTAGCATCATCCCATACAAAATACAGATTCAAACCGGCTCACATAGTAATAACTCCCAACCAAGTCAAAACAATAATCCCAATCGTAATAGTAATAGCAATGGCATAGAGAGACGAAGATGTACTGGCTACTGAGAATAGTACGAACATCCAAGACAAATTAGGACCCCAATAACACTAAACATTAACATTGAGGCAAGAACGTCATCGCCATCACCATCGCCATCGCTCACTTTATTAAATAAGGTTGGGTGTATCAACACAGTAACTATGGCCATTTTGATGGTAGTAATAAGAATGAAATCGCCTATAGGTATTATTATGTAATGTATTATCTGTGACAATTCAAGTGCAAAAAATATTCATTCTCAGAAACCTTATGTAGGTATAGGTACATGTTGAGGTCAAGCTGCAAGGATAGATAGAAACAGAGTGCGGTGACGTGTCATATTTGCTTATTAATCCATTCTGTATGGTTTACAAGATTGAGACGTGTGAAAATGCAATTTTGTGAATTTATCTTTGTTTGTTGGTGTTGGTGTTGGTAATTTACCGCAACTAGTCAAACAAACACACACACTATTGTAGAGGCTGCACTCAATGCAATTTGTATTTTTTTATCCTGCTTTCCCCGTCGAGGCAAAGGCAAAGACTTCTCACACTCACAATAACAATGAGTAAGGGACAGTCTCAGTTTGTGTGTGTGTGTGTAAATTGGTAGTAGCCGAGTCCGAGTCCACGTAGTTCAAGTTGCATAATATCCGTAAGTGTACAGTATAGATATACCTACGTAATCCCAATGACAATACGAGACCCTCTGACTCTTGTCTCTTGTCTCTTGTAACGAGAGCAATAAGAGCTTCATTTATACGACCGACTCTCACTCTCAAAGTTTCAAAGTTAATTGCTCTCCTCTATCCATGTGAATTTTTTTTATAAGTGCTGTAAATTATATTCACACGGATTATTAATATTGACATATATGGGACTGTATGTACAGGACCATATCCATATCCAATTTACAGGGCCGGACGAAGGAATTGCTTTTAGGCAGCAAATTGTTTTCCATACAAAAACCACCATTTAGATTTTCTTGATGGTTTTCTTTGGTAAAGCAAAATGTTGTATTTACATTTTTTTTTAGAAAAGTTTAAAACGTTCGATTTACTTGATTCAGAAAAGTGTAAAAATGTTCTATTTACATGTATTGAGAAAGGTGTTAAATATTTTATTTGCATATTTTTGAAATGTACAAAAATATATATTTTGTATGTTTTTGAAAAGTCTCAATATTCTTTTTACATATTTTTGAAAACTGCAAAATGTTCTATTTACATGTTTTCTGAAGCAGCGGGGGCTGCCTGCTCTCGCCACATTATCCGGCCCTGCCCATTTAGAACATGTAGGGCATGATGTGGCTCTGATGATGGTCTTAAAAACTCCAATGGTAAGACCTATAGGAATGAGGAATGTGTATATAGGGCCATGGAAAATTACGAGTTGTAACTCTCTTATAAAATTGATAAGAATAAAAAAAAAACTATAAAATAATGGTATATGTTCTGTTATTAGTGATGTGTTGTGATGTGGTAAGGTATATATATGAGTTATGTTGTAATTCACATTTGTACAGTCGTTGTGTTTGCAAATTAGCCGGAATCAACTGATAACAATTTACATTACAGAATTAGAACCAGAACCCTTAGCCAGAGCCAGACCACATGCAGCCTTTTAGTTTTGAGCTCCATGTTTTTTTTATTTCCAGCTCTACTCATTCGAGCCTCATTATTTTTATCGACAAGAGGAGAGAGAGAGAGAAGTTACATACAAAAATGTATAATGCTAAAATTGGAGAGGGGAAAGCACGTGGAGAGAGGATATTCATATTATGTATGATGTAATATAATTTATTAATTTATGAGTAGCACTTTTTTATTATTTATTATTACATATGTTATTTATTTACTCGAGTCGAGATCAAGGTTTATTTAAAATAAAAACAAAAATTCTGCTCCAAATCAGACGTAAATTCGAAGTAGGTACTTGTGTTTGCATTATTATCATCTGGATGAATTATAATAAACTATGTCAGGCTATGTAGGGGGGAAGAGATGGGAGCCAAGCCATTGTCAAGTATAAATTATATGCAACCTAAATATGTATATTTAATGCATAGCCAGCGAGAGAGAGAGAGAGTATTTCGTTGTATGGAGTAGAGAGCAGGTAAAGGTTATACAGGAATATCATCTTTACTACTGCAATATGCCTCCTCGAATCTAGCAACTTTTAGCTTGACAGTCTACATTTAACATAGAGTCCACGCACACTCGTCCTTGTTGCTCCAAAAAAAAACCAAACCCATATGCCTCGTGCACTTTTCCTCACTGCCATTCCTCCCCATCCAACTCCCCTGTCATACCATACCATCGAGAACTCAAGGGTTCAATGTTAAGTTGGAGGAAAAGGAAAAGGAAGACAAACCTCGTTTTTTTTTTACAAGTTTGCAACTTTGTTTGCTTTGATTTTGCTTGGGACTGGGACTTTTAGTTAATGTTATGGGACTCTGCTCCGTGCGTTGTGTGGGTCTTGACTTGGATGGACTGGGAGAGAGTCTATAGCCATATAGCGTTTCCCATATAATATACCAGTCGCTATAATATTATGAGTTTACCAAAATCCAATTCCATGCGCTTTCCTTCTTCTTCTTCTTCTTCAACTTCAACTCGCTCTCAAATATTCCGTACACAATTTTACGCATGTAGAGGAAGTGACTCGACTCGCGTTGATGACGCCATTATTACGAGATGTTTGCTCTACTTTTTCTAATTGAGATTCAGCCCTTTCCATCCTTCTCTCTCTCTTGTCTATGTAGCAGTAGCAGTAGTAGTAGTAGTAGTAGGCCCAATCCCAAACCATCCTCATGCCCAGACCCAGACCCAGGACCTCACGCATTTCATACACATATAGCTACACCTAATTGCATATACTGGGATAGACACAGGGAGCTCTGATCCAAATTCACAGATATGCCCTTAAATATACTCCCCGATCCGATAGCATATAGGTACATACGGACATATATCAGTAGCCACCATTCAAACATCAAATAGACCATTGCTTCTACTTAGTTACTCAAAGTTTTACTTATTTCCTAGCCGCCCAAAGATTTCCGTACTTTTGTGATCTGGTTCTTGAGCCTGGTCCTGGCTCGGTTTCGGTTTCGGTTTCGGTTTTGGCTTTGGCGTCGGTTTCGGTTTGGGCCCCATTTCCAAGAAGAACCGACAGTCGAATTCGAATCGACAATAGAATGCAGAGATTTTTAGCTACACACACTGTATTATAATGCAATGGTATGACTCCTACTCCACAGTACAGCTATTTCTGTCTATATGTATCTACGAATGTACCTATCACTAGATCTACAGAGTAGCGGTAACGGTAGGAGCAATGTGCAGTGGACAGAATTGGGATGAAAATGAAAGCGTAATGGGAAATCCCTTTGGCAGGGAGGATAGGTTGAATTTGAAGTGGAAATTTTAGAGCGCAAGTTAAACGAAAACGAAAGGGACAAGAAGGAGTTGGAGAGAAGCATTTATCTCGTCAATTTATATCCACAGCTCATTAAGAGCCCACCGTCATCACCGCCGCGCTCACCGTATTTATATAATCATCTGTTCATCATCTCCATCTCCACAGCAAATCTACATTCTACCTACAGCCAACATTCTACGGGACCGGGACCGGGACCGGAACCGGGATGGATCAGTGTAAAGGACTGTAACTGTAACTGTGCGTAGTCATGTTCTTAGAATTCCGCTTTGTAGACAAGCAAGAAATATTCAAAATATTTGGAGCAGTGAGTAATAAATTGTGTACATAATACAGATGCGTATAAACTTTATATTTTAAATTCAAACTGAAGCTACATATAGTCACACGCAAAGAGTCTATAATATTATGAATGTCTTTTAAATCCTACAATAAAGGAGTATCTAATACTGTCGACTGTAGAACCTCACATTTGTTTGTAACAATATGTTGGCCGCTTCTAGTTATATTATTGCTGTGTGTGTGTGGGGTGGAGCGTGTGTAATGTAATGTAATGTGCCATAGGGAGAATGGGAGAAACCAAGACCAAGATCAAGTTGGAAGGAAAAGGAATATAGGGACTCAATAATACACCAAACTGGTAGTGGTAGTGGTAGTGGGAGCGTGTGCTCAGAGAGCCCATGACCATAATGCCAAGTGCCAATGTAATATATATTTTATATCCTATGATATGTTTCTTTTATTTTCTCTCTGTCAGCCCCAGCGCTCCACGCTATACACAGTGTCAACATGTTCAATTCTGGATGCGTAAGTTGTAGTTTAGTAGGTCAGATGGAAGATTCAATGCGGAGGCTATTGGCCCAATCAAAATTCCACCAGGAGTCATGTACATACCAAGCCATACGCATTTCGACTTCGACTTCGACAGTGACAGGGACGATCTCTCGATCCTCGAAATATTATGCGGATAGGCTACATCATATATCGTCTGGGAAGAACCAAAATGACCCATATCCATTTGTAGCTAAAAACAATATCAACTATCTACAAAACTATTCAAATATGTCTTGAGAGCATTTATGGAACATTTTGTGTTTTTCAAAAATATGTACATAAATACAAAATTTTACACTTTTCAAACACATGGAATTAGAACATTTTGCACCTTTTCAAAAACATGGAATTAGAACATTTTGCACTTTTCAAAAACATGGAACTAGAACATTTTGCACCTTTTCAAATACATGGAATTAAAACATTTTACGCTTTTCAAAATCTCCTAATTAACATTTTACGCATGTTTCTCATTTTGCTTTTATGACATAGCTCATTTTGATTGTAGCTCAAATTGGATATGGATCATTTTGGTTCTTCACAGACGATGTATCCCTTATATCTACACACAATACATAATATGACTCCCTGCCCTGGCCCGGACAAACATTCAAAAACTTCAAATCCAAATCCAAAAGCAAGAAGAAACTTTCCAAGCCAAAACATTCCAAAATGAAAACTGCCAAAAAAGAAATTCTAATAGAGATAATATGTTTTATGGCCAACATCAACTTCAACATAACATGCCCTACAAGAAAAGAAGAAGAAGACAGATAAAGAAATCTGGAGCTTCTGCGAATGCGAATACGAATACGAATACGAGAATGCGACTGGGACTACACAGGAATAACATACAGGAAAATGCGAAGGCTGGAATGGAAATGGAATTGCATGGTGTCTCTCTACTAAGTACTGTGTAGATAGAATGTAGAACTGTAGAGTGTAAGTATATAGCGTAGAAAGTACCTAATCTAGAATGTAATGTATAAGAGGTTGAGCTACGCACGACGCACAGTAGTTTCACTCACTGCATTTTAGTTGAGCTCCACACTCCACGCTACTACTCGGTATCTCCCATCTGCACTATGTACATGCTTTAGCACAGACCACGCTCATATTAGATATTACTTGTAATAAATATCTCAATTCAAATTCAATACAGTCCACTATGGACGTGAACCACATTATTTGAAGACATAGATATTATTGTTCAGCCCCGGACCCGGCACCGGCACCGGCCACGCCAATCCCAATCCCAATCGTCAGCCTAATAAAAAAAAGTTCAACGAGAACTAGAATGACGAAGAACCCCGTGCACACGCATAAGACCTCAATAGTCAATATAAAGTCAATAGTTTTTTCAGCTGTTTTTTTCCCACACACACACAATGCAATATTACATTTTTGATAAGGAAAATATATAAAGATAAAGATTTAGATGAGATGAGCAAAATGCAAAACAAATACAAAGGCTTGTTTCATTTTTATAGTAATAATGTCAAAGTGTCTACTTAGAGGAAGATATGGGCTATATCTATATATCTCCTCAGCCCCCTTTAACTCCATAGCTCCGGGAATTGGAATCCTATACTCCAATCCTTCTCGTGCTCTCGTATTACATAATAATAAATCCAACTTTTTATTTCCATACAGAACTATATTAATTTTTGTTTTTCTATCGCATTATTTGATAGCTCTTTATCAAAGGGCATTGTTATTATTTTTTTTTTATTATTATAATGTTCAATACTGTGCCTTACAATTTCGATAATAATACTAATATAGATTTCGTATATTTAATTTCCATTATCCATACCGGAAATACAGCGTGAACGAAATTAAGTCATAAAAAAAAAGAACTAGGTACATAATACATATATAGTTACAAAGGAATATCGTCGCTCTATGCATTATCAGTACTCGTGCTTTACTCGAGTTGGAAATTTGGAATTATTCCTAACGATAATATATCGTAAGGGTATAGAAATCTAGAAATACATAGAATTATTATTAGGTGATACCACACGTAGGTACTTTGTACCATATTTCCTCACATTATGACATGACATGCCATGTCATGCCGTTGCAATAAAATAGTAATTAATTGTTTTTGTGTGTGTGTGATACTATGAGGACTGGGACTGGGACTGGGGAGACGGCATAATATGATCAGAATCGTAATAATTAAATAATAATAAATATGAGAGCTTTTGCGTAATATACTGTATATGAATTTATGGTTGTTTTTAAATCCACGTAGAAATAAATAAATAAATACGCTCACTCTACAACTACACACGGAGCCAGTCGAATTACCACACATTCCACATGGATTATTGATATTGATAGAAATGTGTGTGTGTGTGTGCAGTGAGCGCTGTGTGTTTATCATATATTGTATGTTAGGAAGGGTAAATGTAAAGTATGGAGTATTATTGCGGGCTATATAGTTCTATAGTTAAGTACCTACCTACAAGGAAGGGCAGAAGATACATTATTTCATAGATATATAATTACAGATAATGTATGGTGTATAATGGTGAATTAATGGAATGTAGAACTGAAGTGAAGTGCGTAGTAACTAAAGATATGTTGGTCTCTACTCCCACAATTCCAGTGGAGCGTGTGTCGTCGTTCGTACTCAAGTAAAAGCTCTGTGTGTGTTTTCTGTCTGTATGGAATTATTGATACATTTTCATTTTATAAAACGCATTCGGTCGGGGGGCTCTGATCAAGTCAGAGAGAGCTCAATGTAGAAAATCTAGAATGTGGAGCATTTGGCGGCTCACTTGCGTAAGTACACTACTATTACTATACTATACTCTTGGCGGGCTTAAATAGGACAGGCACGTGGCGAACTTGACAACGGCTCCCAACTAAACATAATATAGGTCAACTAACTCTTCCGTATCTCGTTCACTCGCATCCCCGATGCCGCTCCCGTTCCCGTTCCCGTTGCCGCGTGTTCCTTTTCATTTTTCGTATAACATGTATTCCATTGGGAGAGAGAACGAGAGTAAAACTGAATTTCAATGGTCTCCTTATCGTTTTTCGTTTTCGTTCTCGTTTTTCGTGAGAGGAGCTGGGAAGCCTCTTTTTTTCTGCTTTATTCTTCGTCTTGAACACTTTCCCAAATTCCCTCATTTCCAAGGCACGTTGCACGTTCCAGGCCAGCAGACCACAGAGACAGAGACCAGGTCAAGCCAAAGACAAAGTGAGTCTCGCTATATTACAGTCTTACTATTAGTTGTTTGGAAACGGAAACTTGGGAAGTGGACTGGAAAGGAATACATAAAAAGGAAACTGCAAAACTGAAATTCCCTACCCTTCCCCATTTGTGCTCTACTCTCCTGGTCCTGTGGTCCCATGCTATACTTTTTAGTGATAGTTAATCTCCATTTAACAGAAAACGCTTTTGTCTTCCGTTTGGGAATACAGATATACTATATGGGATCTATGGTGCTATAGTAATGTTAATGGAACTGGGTTGGATGGACATGATACAAATTGGAGATAATAACATTGAAGACTTTGACTTGTAAATCATATAAAAATGAAATGGGGATTTGAAATTAGTTCCCAATGGAAGCCATCAAGTTAGGACAATACTAAAATAACAAACTTATCTTTAAAATTGGATCATTAAATTAGAAGGACCTACCGAATAATAATTGTCTTTTTTTTATACGTATTTAAAAATATTCTGTTACATAGCTTAAGAATAGCTATAATTATTTTAGTTAAACTAAATGACGCTTACTTAAATAAATTTAAATTGAAGCTGCTCGTTTTTTATTTACAAAATTATAAATGTCCGCGGTATATTCCACCTATTTAATTAATATGCCTGTGTAGAATGTAGAACATAATGTAAAACGTATTTATTGCATGACTAGTACAAACATACATAGACTTATTCTTGTACAGCAGTCCACGTTGTTCATACAAGGCCAACGCAACATATAACGCGAGGAATGAATTCAATTACATTTACATGAACCAAAAACTTTCTCCGCTGTACAAACATGCCATAAATGCTTTCACTGAAAGCATCACCCCACGCCTCCCTCTCGGCTACTTTTGGCCGGTTGGTTTTGACTTTGATTTTCATTTTTGCAGCTGCTGCTGCTGCTCCTGCTGCTGCAACGGCACAGAACGCAAGCCCCTCTCCACCACAAAGTCCCACAAGCTCCCTAACCATAAGTCTATTGTGTAGCCGTAGCCTAAAACTTTCCTCAGTAGCTTCCACCACCAACTCCTGTTTTTGTGCTAGTTTTGTGAGATTTTTTTTTGCATAATATCTCACAATTTAATTTTCTGTGTATTTACGCACTACACTATAATATTATACAAACAAAACCAAAATGCCAAACGGCAAAGCTTGAAGGAATACTTAATACTCATTATTTCATTGCCGAAGTTCCATGTGTAATTTTGAAATTTAGAAGAGAATTTTTAAAATGATAATGCATAGTTATTTTACTTTGTAAATTGTATTCCTATTTAGCATACGGGGATTGAACACGAAGTTCAGGACTTAAAATAAATAAATGGTGAAATTAATGATTGCGGCTCAAATTGTTTTGTTTATGTTTATGTTTACATTTGAGAAAGTGCGCATGTTTCTAAAAGAATAATTATATTATGCCAACTATATAGATAGCTACACAGGTAATTTTGTTATGTATTATCTATAAGCCCAATTTACCTTAGCTATGTCTAATAATAGTATATTTACAGTGGGGTCTTTCTTACCTTTGAAATAAAGTAGTTTTCCACATGAAATAATTTGATTACGGAAGCACTCAACTTCATAATGTATTCCCATTTCAGCTTCCAATATTAACTCAAAAATAGTATTTAATTTTGTGTTTCAAATTGTGTGGTATGTACTACCAAAGATAAGTAGAGTGGAAATTCAAAAGAAAAATATACGAATTATCTCTGATGGCAACATTGACATTAGGGATTGTCCATAAATGATGTCATATTCTGGGTGGGTGGGTAGGTCTTGAAAACGGCTGAAAATCTCTCCATTTTGACAATGTTAAAAAAGTATTTCTTCTATTATTAGGGTGGGTGGGTTTATCAGAAAGGACCCATGTCATCTATGACATTATTTACGGACGATCCCCAATGTTTCCTGGTCTAATAAGGTTGGATTCTGCACACGAAGCCGAAGCTGGGAAGAACTTGAGACACTTGAGAGAAAACCATGAAAACCCACAACGCCATCTTTTGAAAAATGTGAGACTCACTCCTTGTGAGTGTGTGTGTGACACTTTCGACATTTGTTTGTACTTGAATTTGCGAGGTCAGATTGAGAAGGAAAACGAGAGCGAGAATTTAGTGAGTAATCCAAGACAGAAATATTCCATGTTTTGAAAGCATTATTATGCACGAGTAAAATGCGAGGGCTCATTCATGAATTATTAGGGGTGTCCGTCCATCTCTTCAACATTCTCATACATTTTAGTGAAAGGGAAGTCGGAGCTTAACGCATTTCATATCGGTATCAGCGCCAACTTTATTTTATTGCGAACTGCCTATTCTTACACACATGCTGTATTTTATTATTGCCAGTACCAGTAAAGCCTACAGAGAGATAGTAGTAGCGTAGAACTAGAGCACTGATATTTATCTTCATGAATGAAGAATGAGAATTTTTGTGAGTGGTGCGTGTGCACAAAGTTAGCTCAAGGCACCTACCTAGTCTTTTTTAGCCATGGATTTTTCTAACTTCATCGTTGCTTCGGATTCGGATCAAAATGCAAATTTTCACTCATTTTAAATAAAGCCATATACATAATTATGTACAGGCTGCACTTGAATGTATTCACGTAGCTTTCTCCAAACTGAGTCCACGTAGAAGGTATAGGCAAACTTTCACTTCCACTTTGTGAGCGTAGGCAGGTAGATATTCTGAGTATAATATATTGTTATGTGTTATGTTATGACTATGACTAGCATTAAGACAGGGAATGGAGCCAGAGCTCAACTGTTGCTTCAAGTAGAATACAGTGAGAGCATTATTATGTAAAATTCTGTCTAATTTTACTCTACGTAATTTCAAATCAATATTTTCAGAAACTATTTTAATTTGATTTTGTTTTCCTTCCACAACTTTCTTTTGATAGCACAGTGCTAAATTAATAATAGTATAATTTATTAAATTATAAATAGTAGTATGCCAGTAGCCTTGCTCCTGTAACCCTGTGGAGCTGGTTGTCGTCGTTGTAGTCAGAGTCAACACTAAAAGTCAACTTTGACGGTTCCCCTTCCACCAGTCACCAATCACCATTATTTAGATTATAATTAGAGAAATAATGTTAATAAACTATTAATTATACTAAAATATAAATGTCTTTTGAAATAGCTCCTCTAAATGAGCATTGTGTATTTAGGTTCATTTGTAATGCAAATACAATAGCACATATAGAACATAGTAATCTCATCGTCAGATGTACGTACATAAGTACCGGCGTTCTTCAAATTTCCTGAATCTCAACCGTTGCGTTGGCTGAAGATGAGATTCCATGGGGATGTAATTGTGCTTTTAATCAGTATCAGTATTATTTATAGATCATTCACATCTCTAAATGTTTTCCCAAGAATGCAGATATGTTGTTGTTCTGTGAAATGTCAATATATGCTCCACTATACGATACACAAGATCAGTGTGGACTAGTACTAATACAAATAATTACTATAGTTACGGTACGATAAGAATGATCAAGAAAACAAAATACAATTCTACTTAATCGTGTCTAGTTACTCATTAGGCTCATTTAGTGTTCTACAAAAATAATATAGCATAATGTCGTTAATGCATGAGGGAATTACATCGTGACTGCGGCGGACGTAGAGAGTGTGTGTGATCTATGCAATCAAACTCAGTTGTCCACGGTTCACTCTGACCACATTAATACCAAAATAATGTCAATGTCACACACTACACAGCAGATTGTGCACACATAATTAGGCTAGTTAATTATTCACACAAACATTACGATACGACAAACTGGGGTTTTCTATTTTTACTAAAGTAAAGATTAATTATTTTTATATTTTTAAATTATGACTACTTACCTAGGCACATGATGTTATTCATTACCATCCTCACGATATAGGATATAAATACATCTCGTCACGGCTTTGAATTTAAATAGATAAATATAGAAATGGACTCAAGTGCTCAGGCATACAGGAAACTTATGGCTTGTAGACATTTATCTAAGGGTATAATCATATTTAAGACCAAAAATAAAAATATGCTGAAAACTTATTATGTAAAGGAAATGAGATTAAACCAAATGAAACAGAGTGGGTTTCATCAATTATTTTTTAACTTTATAGTTTAACCTGACCGGTATGGTTCGGTTATTCGGTTACAATTTAATTACGAAGGGTTCTCGTTAGATACATGCTAAAGCTGATACTAGTAGTATTATATAATGTTCAATACACATTTATATAATCTTTAAAGGAAAACTATTACGCTCAGCAATACTAATTATAGGTACTAAATACTAGATACTAGATACCATAGCAGACGATATGATAGTAGTACTCTCATTCTGGGTATCCCCATGTATCCTGGTGGACATGTCATTACTGTACCTGTGCATACATTTTTAATACGTCAGTTATCTTATGGGCACACATTATTCCTTTAAATTGCCATTACAAAATATCATTCTGATATATTCTTAGTAATATTGATAGCTCATGATTATATAATGTAAATTCCTGCATGTATCTAAAATGTAGTGCATGTACAAATTGAAACGTCACCGCTAAGGCTCCAGATCCCAGCTCCCAAGGTTATACACGTGGTTTCAAAATGTTGACATCTTTTCTAAGCCCTAAAGACTGCATAGATACCATATAGTGATACCAATATTTCGCGATTGAAAAAAAGCATGTTTTGATGCTCCGATAAGACACCAATTTCCCTAAAGTAACACCGAAAACGTACCATTGCGTACTGTTTGTTGGATTTTGGAACCTGTAATAAAAAAAAATGTGTAAAAAGTGCTTTCGTCAGTAAAAACAATTACCCCAAAATACCCCAAAGCACTTGAATACCGTAGTTTGACACCTATCACAATAACTTTTGTACAAACATAACGAAGTGTGAGCTTAATTGCGGCAGCGAACCTTGTGGCCGGCTGCTTATTATAAAAGAGTGCCCCTTAAATCCTGCCGAAGGCAGGCAGGCAGGCTTAGGGATTGTAGCGAAGTATAAGCGCTCTCAGCAGTCACCGACCACCGACATCTTAATAAAACTTGTCGTTGTTATTATTTAATTGTTTAAGGATTTTCCTATAGGCATGCCAACTCCAAGTGGACATTGATTTCAAATTTGCTCTACATTGATTTAATTTAATCCTTTACAAATGCTATAACACATTCGCGTAATTTTTTAAAGGGAGCGCCAAAATGCAATTACGAGTTTAACAAATAAAATAAAATACTATCATGAAATCCGAGACACACATATTCTTAGTACGGATAATTCAATCACTGTCTGGTTATCTGGCTTTCTTCACTGGGGAATTCCCAGCAAAATGCTCGATGTCGTGAGCATGATCCTGTTCATATTTCCTTCCTAGAACTTGTGTATGTACTAAAATCGAAATGGATAACGAAAGTGCCTAAGTAAGTTGTTGTAGTCAACTTCGGTATTCGCATCGCATCGGCTTCGAGTTCCGCATATTATGTACAAAGCCATAGTGAGGTAGTGAATAATATGAGTATCAAAGTTTCAAAATGTCTAGCTGTGTACCAATCAATACATTGTTGTGCGCTATCTGCACACATCGGGAAAGGACTTGTGCACATAATAATTATTAGTAGAGATATTTACATAAGAATATGATAAACAGTAAAACTAAAAGCTTGTTGTTGTCAATACCTTAAACCCAGCACCGCATCTTATAAAATAAAAGCAGGACCGGAGAAAAACTGAAAAATTTTAAATTATATTAATTAATTTGGATTGTGTATATATAAATGTGTTACTACAAACAAAGCTACTTGGTTTTGAATTTTGATGCATTATTAGTTTTACTTTTATAGTCTGGCAGTCTGGCAAGATAATGTCCAGTAATCATCATGTTCGGAGAGTTTCCAATTCCAAACCTTCCTGTACCTGTGGTCCTCTGTTTCTTTTAGCTGAATACAATTAAATTCATGGACAGACCATGAATATTTTACGACAGTATTGACTTGGGACTATACTAATACTGATAGACTATAGAATGGGGTCTATATAGCTTCTTTTTTTAGGTGGCTGTTCCCTCCGTGCGTTCGTGACTTTGGGTTGGGATATTACGGCTGCAGCCTGCAGACTGCTATGAGCTTGTTGTAAAACATTCTCCAGGCTTGTATTACACACACATTCGAAATTTCACTGAAACGTGTTCTTCGTGTACTGTGGTAAATGTCTCTAGTTTTAAGAGGACCCCATAATATAATATGACAAGTGCATAATTATGTTTATGGTTTGGGCTTTGCCGATACAGCACGATAGAATATCAACATATATCAGACATATATAAAAAAAATCTCTTCCCATATTTACTTACACAGTCTCAAATTTCATTCTATTTCTCCGCATTTCTCGGTCAAACCATTATTACCACATTTTAAATCACCATGGATTATGGAACTATAGACGTTTCACGACACACATACACTTACAATACCTATATATATATCGGATGCATCGATCATGCCTCAATTCAAAAGGCAGAAGACAAGTATAAAACTAGTCAATGCAATTCGTGGAACTCATTCAATAACGTCGAACGCATCGATGCTGGTCTCAGCCTTAGTGTGGAAACATCTGTTAAGCATTGAAAGGGACCGAGAACGTCGATGTCGATTTGGATCTGGATTTTCAACTCGACCAACATTAACTAGGCGAACCATTCACTTGTAATGGGTTAGCCTAGCAAGTGATTTAACGCCTCATTACGCATATCACGTAGCACTAGCTAGCAGTCCATTCCCACTAAAGTCAAGTCAGTCCTGTCCTGCCTGTTCAATTCTATTCTTTACTGTATAGAGCATATATGTGTCTACATAATAGGGGAACCTACTACGGGACAGAAGTCAAAATCTTTGTAAGTTGATAAGTTGCTGAGTGCAGCGTTAATTGTGCGGGTGGAGATAAAGATAAAGCACCAACACTCTGACATTGACATTGACACTGTACCAAATCGTGTGAGCCGAGAGGCTCAATTCAAAATCCGGATGATTTGTCTCATGAGTCTTGGTCTTGAGTTGTGTTTGGGAAATGCCCCCCAATGTCAAATGTCAGGAGAGCTCACTAATATTATCTTAAAGCTAAACGACTACACAACATTTTCAAAAATTTCATAATACATAATTGTAATCGTCTGAGACTGAGAGTCTGGACCTGGACCTGGGCAGCCACAAAAAGCTATTCATAATGTTTGAAATTTATTTTTTCATTGCGGGTTTTCGGTCGATTTCAGTCCAAAAGCAGGGCTGTCGGTTTGTGTTTGTAATATCGTACGTAAGTACACTCCATGAAATTCCATGTAATTTAGGAGCTGGAGGTGGGTGGCACGAAATACTTACAGGAGTTCATATGAAAGATGAGTGGAGAACAAAAGTGTAAATTACCATTAGCTGTGTTCGTTTTTCTTGTTGGAGTTTTCGGTCTCACTCTTGCGGTTTGATGATAGTTGTACTATAGTTGTTTGTATATACCAATCAGGCAAATCGTTATATTGCATTTTGCATGAGGATAATTCTCGAATGACATGGGTCCAGAATTTATACCTACTACATACCTATTGGTAGCTACATATATACTACCGTCTAAGGATAGGCACTTACTTACTAAAACATTTATTATGTTTTGAAGCCGAAACTATAACCATATACGTATCACATAAATCGTTTTCGTTATATTATGGAAATTGTGCAGTATATAAATATATGAAGAGTGGTTTGGCAAAAAGGGACAAGTTCATTTTTTTCAAAAATGAGATTATTTGCGTTACGTGTACTATTCAACTAGATACGTTACTGTGTTGCATGGTAAAAGTCAAAGTTCAACTAAAGCAATAAGTAGGGGTAAGTCCTCCTAAAACACGCATTTCTGTTTTAACTTTGGTTTAAATAGTTTAAAAGTAAAACAAGTTTGTAGTTTCACTCAATAAGATTAAAATGTCATCTCACAGGCTTTTTACTCCATGTTAAGTTGATTTTTGTGGCATTTAACGGGACTTAATTTTGATTTTTAAATACTTTTTAAAAAATCGCCCTAGATTTAATCCACTAGATGTGATGGTGCTTCGTTAGGTACAGCATCATGTGGAAAGATATTTAGCTTTACAAAAATCACCCAGTCGCATTTTATTTTAAATTCTTTGCTCCTGTAAGCTTTGATGGACCTATCCGGTTTTGCCAAAAAAGCCTTCGTATAAATCTCCATGAATTATTAATTCTATACTATTTTATTCTATTGTATATACTTGTGTTAGCAGCATTTTACCTCGATTCACTGTAGAATCGACAAAGACATTAAGATAAACTTACACTAAAACATTAAGAGGGCTTGTATATTAATATTTCAGACTGATACATGTGACATACGGATTTCACACAGCTTCATTAATTGTAATGTTTGGTAATCAATAATATTTTGGTGGTTATTTATTTAAAATAAGGTGTTAAATACTCAAATCAAATCAATATCGTAAGTTATTATCGATGATTATATAAAATAGGAAATAATACAGGTTGGCCATCAGTTTGGGAATACACCACTGTATTTATTAAATAACAGTTAAGTGATTGTATGTAACCTTTCAATCATCTGATCTGTCACATTCAAAATCTAAATATATCATTAAAACTCACATTAGTACTTGTTAAAAAATCAAAATTAAACAGCATTGTTACAGTACAACGCAGCGTTTTGAAGTACTAACTGAATTTTTTATGTTTTAGTAACCTTGTCTTTATTAACTTAAGCACTTTTGATTAATTAAGTATACCAAAATGCTCATCCGATAAATGAAGATGTGTTAATAAATGAAGATGTGTTGTGAAAGATGATATTAGGAAATGAATAATATTTTTCACGGAAATCTCAAGGTGGATAGGTGAATAGATTTAAAGCTCCAATATGCTAGTAGTTTAGTAGTAGTCACCCCTTCTCTGGCAGACCCACCCACACTAACAATAAAATGAAAAGTTAGTGGTCTTCTCTGTTAGTTTGGTTTGCGCATGCTGTAGGGGTCGGACAAAAATGATGCCACCCACGTTGACGGTGGGTCACTTAGAAAACGATGACACTCCATGTTAAAGACAGAGAAGACCAATGTGAGGTATTGGAGAAGACGCAACTAGGGCTAAAGTCTGCCCGTGTTTTTTTTAAACCAATAAGCCAACCAATACCTCACATTGGTCTTCTCTGTGTTAAAGATAGCCATGATAGCCATTGACGCAATCCTTAACAGCGCGACAATAGGTGGACCCACCCGGGTCCAAAAGTTTTGTTTTGGGTGGCGCCATTTTTGTCCGGCCCCTCTAGCTCATGAGCTGCAATACAGTCCCTATAGTCCCTGTCGCTCCATTTTGTCTTAATCCTTGCCGTTTTTCTACGACGAAGTGAAAGCTAAGTTTTTCAGAGTTATATTCTCGTTTCTGCGTCTGTTCCTTAGTCTTTGTTAGATAGAAAAAGTGAAAATATCCCTTAAACTGTTGGGTTGTTTCTACCTATTTGAGGAATATAAAATAAGACCTTTTAAGCTTCTTAAAGTACCTACAAACGATTTTGATTTGTGAATCGTGGAAGTTAGTGTTAGCTAAAACGGATTTCAATCTAGTTGATCGAATGCTAACTGAGCTCAAATTGGAACAATACCGCGAATTACTTCACAGTAAGAAATTGATTCATTCATAATGCTTAATTAAGGACACAAAGAACTCTTTGAGCGAGTTACACATTTTAGATTTTTTCTCCAGTTTTCTCCATTATGATTATAAGGGTGATAACTTCTTTTGTTTAACTGAACAGGCGCTAAAATCAATGACGAGGCGATGGTTGCGGTCATTACTGACATTAAGAGGTTTCATCATTTTTTGCTAGACATCATCCCTGACGTGGGCGATGTAATAAGAATCATCAGTCATTTCAACCTATTGAGCACAGTAAAGCGAAGGGAAGGGAGTTCCAGAAATAGGGTAAAATATATTTTTCATTTCTGTTCATTATCAAGGAAAGGAAATGGCTCACCGCACTTATGCTTCCGCTTCGATTCGATATTGGTTTACCGGCAGTGGAGCACCGGATTATCGGATAGTATTGTTTGAGATTAAGTTACTATATTTACTATTTCATGAAGCATAATTTATGCTACTTTACAGAAAAACGCAATTTCTATACTAATATTATTTTTGAACTTTTTTTATAGGGTGGAGTTAGAACCTCGCAAGCGGCACCTGCCCCTGCCCCGACCCCGAAACGGGCGCCAAAACAGGCCCCAACAGTTGATTCGGATGCAGCTGAATCTGAAGATGAAAATTGCAGGCAGCGTCGGTCAGGACGAATACAGGGACTCCCAAGCTGCCGAGCCACCATGCCATGCCTCCAATGCCAGCGCCAGCGAGCCAAGCTCACCAGGGTGAAAAACTAAAATTTCATGGCGGATAAAATAAACCTAATAAAATTAATTTAGTAACCCGCCAAACCATTATTAGCTAGATTTTCCATGAGATTATATAAAGAAATTAATTGTACACAGGAAGTATGGATCTTCGCAAAGGTACGAATGATGCTCCACATTTATTTATTTTCAAAATATTGAGCTACTGATTGCATTGTGTTTTCTTGATTAAGTATTAAGTAAGCATTATATCCCATTACATCCATCTCCTACGGCTATCTATACTCTACATATGACACGAAATTGTTCTACGTTGCTATTTGTGTATCACTAATGTTACTAACTACGTGTACGAGAATTCCAATAGTATCAAAATAAAAAAAAGGGTTACAATCTCAATTTTGTTAAGATTGACCGCAAGCATTAATTGTCCTTTTCTTTTTTGTTCTTGGTTTCAATATTGGTTTAACTTGAAACTGCACCAGCAATTATTATTCATGAGTAAAAAATTTGACTACTGCACAAATTAATCATTTGTACCTTTACAAACTACAATAAAAAGTACAGAAATATACCTAACAATACGATATTTACAAGAATAAATGTATTTTCAAAAGAATTTCAATTTATGTTCGTACACAATAAAATTCAAAAATGTTTTCTTTTGAGCTCTATCGATGGATTTTGGTCCTGATTTAATAGCTAACTTCGGCCCACCAAGGGAAGTAGTTTCCAAATTTGTGAAGGAACCACTGTAAGAGTATGTGGACATTTCGTCTCTTCTTGTCCGCGAGCGGTGCCTTGCCACTCAGTGGGGTGGACAGAACAGTATTTCCCATGATCTCCGCCGTCTTATTCAAAACTCGAAGATTCTCTCGAATAATATTCAGCTGCCGTCTATCCTCCCATTGAGCCTTTTTATTCTTGAGGCGAACGTGAGGACGATCCTCTGGGGGAGTGCAGTCAATGGCAGGCTTTGCCGCAGCCACCTTCCATTTTCCATATTTATTGAACATGTAAAATTAAGAAATAAACAGTATAAATTATTGCACACATTGAATCATATTTTCGATTTAATACATCTATCATGAATTTACCAACGCTATTTTTAAGTACAGTGCTCAGCGCATTAGGTTTTCAAAACATTCAACATTTGCAAATAAATACTATATAACAGAAAATTGTTCACAATCCAGTATTTCCATTCTATAAAAGCACGAAGAAAGTTCAAGACTAAAAGTAGAACTAAATGAAATATTTTGATAAATGAATCATTTCGTTTGCTAGGGATTTCTTGGAAATAATTCACCAAATTCTACATGATATATAATCTAGAACTATAGTAAGTTTCTTAATGCTTCTATCTTGTATGCTGTTGTCTGTAGTCGTAGCCGACGCCGACGCCCACACCGACGAGAGCATTAAAGTATTTCTAAATAAATCATGAAATGAATGAATGCACAAAGTGACAAACAGCGTTACGTTTACCCTATACATGAAAATTTTAAGTCTTATCAAGGCCCGATGTTAACCGGAAATAGAATTTGTCAAGCGGGATTTCTTTTTCAGAAATTCTCATTTGCACATTTATTTAGCCAATTCGCTATACTCATTTGAAATTGAGGAAAACCAGGCACTCACATATTAGGATGCTACGAAATAAGTAAGTACCTTCAATTTTTTTCAAGTATGTCTATAACGATATTACTGAGAATTTATTTAACCTGTTATTTTTTCATTTATAAAAATTTCAAAATATTCTTATAATAGACTTTTAAAGAAAAGTCTGAATTCACCAAGACCAGGATTATTACTTTTTTTTAAATTGCTTACAGGTAGTATTTAATGGAAAAAAACCAAATTTAAAATCATGCAAACTATATATTGTATATGTATAGGAACTAGCCACTAGCTAAACTCGAGAGCAGAAAATAATTCCAGTCATAATTGTGAGCCTTGTACAGCTCAATTTGGGAAATGTGCAGCAGCCTCTAACGATGCAAAGATCAACAAGAGAGGTAATGGGACAGCCACTTGTCGCTTGCGTCGTGTGTAGTTGAAATTAAAGTTAAATGTACTATGAAATAGTTACACTGTGCTTAGGAGGTACATGCAGAATTGAATTTAAAGTCACAAATATGACATACCTTATTCCTATGAGCTCGATAACGACACTTCAAGTACTTTGATTCCCATTTACTAGTTGAGAACCCTTTCTCAGTAGAAGTGGGCATTCTGGAAAGTTTCAAATTCCTGTGAATTTCTTCAATAATCCAACGGCTTCCACTCTCAGTATTAGTAGGAGTCCCAATGCGACAATTTCCAAGGAATGAACTCTTTCCTGTACATTCAAATTAAAAGACAACAATTAACAAGTAGTTATTAATAATTTCCGGTTTGCGATATATTTTGTATTTTTAAATATTTGTGCACTTTGAAAATGATAGAACTGATACTTATACGCTTAGATTAAATAAAATAATTCTACCGTTTTTTAAAGAATTCGCATGTACTGCACTTACCCCTTGGACGTTGACAGTAAGTTAAGCAAGAAAATAATAAGAATAGTCACGCCACCCATAAGAACAATACGCTTTTAGAAAAAATATTTAAAAATGAATAACGACGTGCCATGAGCTTCCAGACTCTTGAGTTTGATTGCAATGGAGGAAAATGATGAAAGATCGGATCAGTTTTTGAAGGAAAAACTCCAAGAGAGGTTGAACATTCTGGAAGTTTGAGTCTCAAATGAGTTATTCATGGATATTTAGTTGGTAATTTAGTCCAGCCGATAATTTTTTACCAAACAAAGCAATATATATTCTTCGACCGGCACTATATTGATCAAACATTTCCCAGGCTCTTCACGGGGCAGATTTATCATGTATAAGCTCCGTGTCTGTCATGTTCTGGCTTCTGGTTATATCCATAAGTTCAAAATTAAGCAATTGTGAAGAACCCGTGAAGTTAGTGCCGTTAGTGGAAGTTCTGTTTTTAGCTGCTACATAGTTTCATGTTCAAAGGGGAAACTATAGGAAACTCGTTTACCTCTGCAATAATGAGCAAAAAATAACCATGATTTATGTGCTAGATTTGTAACTTGGATTTCAATCCCATACCTTCAGATGATTTATTTTTTGTAATGTAATGCTAATACTAATGTAAATGGGCCTATGGAGTTCACATTATTAAATCCTAAAGCTAAAGTCAAATAAAAACAGCTGTGTCAATTTAAAGTCATAATGGAACAGAAATTTCATTCGTACCTTTACTCAACCTGCAGATTTAAATTATTGATGCTTTTAACTAACTTATTATTACACATGGTATACGGCATTTTCCCCCCGGACATTTACTCCCGGACATTTTCCTCCCGTAGTATCAAAACAACATGTAGTTCATAGATTTCTGCGAGGTCGTAACTTTGCGCCCGTTAAATGGGAGCTTATTTGAGCATTTACGGTACATTGCCTGCCTCCATGGGTATATTACATATTTCCTTTGCTACAACATGGACATCCTAAGTACTTTCTCTGGCACAACATGAACATCCTAGATTCTAGATAAATAACAAATCTTATTGGATTCCAAGGAAATATTTAAGATGTCCGTGGCAAAGGAAACCCGTGAAAACCAAGAAATATTTATGTGGAAGGCAGAGATTTGGGATGAACTGTATTATAATAAAACATTTAAGACGTTGAGTACCCACAAAAATCAATTTGGCGAAGTTTCATAACTTTTGTAAATTTATTATGCTTAAAAAACGTTTTTGTTTTAGATGTGGACCGAACTCAAACCAAAACGTTTCTTCACCGCGGTATAATATTATATAAATATTACGGAATAACTCTAACAAAATTCTCTTTTAAAAAATTTATGTTTGAAAATTTTGGAGGTCATAAATCTTTAATTTTGCAATTGTAATACTAAAGCCTCGATTTTATATTGAATTTTAAAACCTCCAGAAAATAAATGTTTTAAAATAACTGTCTCAAGGTAAGGAATATCTGTCATGAATATCCGCCAAATCTTAAATTTGATATTTCGCCAAGACAGTCCCTGTTAATGTGCATAAATTATATAGTATTCGAACAGAAATGATGAGCAAAATCTAATTACATATGGTCCATCCGCAAGTCCGATCGCAATACTGTTTCTTGTTTTTTTATATTTCCCGATATTGTTTTGAAAAAAATCTCTAAAAAGTAGGGCCACATGGTAATTTTGTAAAGCGGCTGTTTTTTATTCTTCAAGAGCGTTAAAAAATGATACATGTCAGTCTTTAAAATCGGTCAAGTATTTCAAAAGTTTTATAAATTATGTAAATAGGTAGTAATCGTTACTTCATAAAAAATGGGGAAAAGGAGCATTTTAGTTCGTGAGTTGAAAGTTCTTAGCACATTTTTGAGAATGTCTACGAATACATTCTGGGAAGGAATACTCGCTTATTTTAGTGATGTTATTTTGATGCTGGAGGAAAATACCCGGGAGGAAAATGTCCTTACGCGCAGAAAAACATAGTATTAAATTTTTTTTAAATATCTTTAAGAATTGTTAACGGCTAAAGAATACGAATTTTATAGGTGCCTAAATATAATAGTGCTCATATAGTAATTAAACATTAAACGTAAAAAATTAAATTAAGGAATATATACCTTGCTCACAACGGCATAATTTATCCTTAACATATTGCATACTGCAGATTTGCACTTCCTACTTCTGCAAATAATGCATAGCTTGAATTTTTGCTTCAAAAAGATTTAGTTTAATTCAATGAAACGTAAATAAATGCAGCTTGCAACAACAATAATTATTGGAATGACATTTTCTCGTTTGCAATATTGTGCACAAAAGGAAAACACAGCAGACGCAAACACAAAAGCCTTTGTTATATTTTGTTTGCTAATAATTCAAATACATTTCCTTAATATCAATGGAAAATATCAATAATGATTTATTTCTGTCAGCGAACATGTTGTAGTCGTGTGGTCGTGCCCTCACGTCCTAATATACCATGTGGACATGGTGTGTAAAAAATTTATTTTGCAAACCTTATAAAAATACATTTAGAAAGATATGCAGAAATGCTGAATTTGTATTTGCTTTTTATATCAGTAAGCTTGTAGGTCTGTTCAATTCCACGTATCAGTACCTACATGTTCAAGAAACATTTCCGGAAATGTTTCCCACCTACGTCCGTGCATACTCACAAAACAAAACACAAAAAAGTGACTGGGTACGATTACGATTTACGATGCGGGTTCGTTATACATGCATAGTGCATGCAATGATCATGATGTATACACTTTATCAGTTATTATAGTTGTACAAAATTCAAATCCATTGCATTGTACAAAAAAATAGGGAGAAATGTGAATGTCTTATCGAGAAACTAGTTAACCTCTCGTTTTTATGAGGAAGGAAAGAATTCTAAGCATTTAGTGTGGCCGTCCTGCATTATCATATAAGTAGTAAGGATTTAAAAAGTTATACATATTTCATAGGGATTTTAGGGATGAGGATGAAGAATTTAAATGTGATTCCGTTCGAACTCTCCACTGCACTGATCAACTTGCACACCAATTATTATTTTCCTGAGAGTAAAAGGATTCCCTAGCGAATGCAACTACAAGTACGACCAATAGTCAAGGTTTCGATTTAATTCCATGATGAGAAGAGAGCAGCACCTTTGACTTTGACTCCAACTAAAAACTAAAACTACAACCACCACCACCACCACCGTGACTTTACTTTACAGCCACCGAAACCAACTACAGATCTCCCCAGAATAATGCGTACTAGTAACCTGTTTTCTCGCTTTTTTAATCTTTATTTTGATGAGCATGTAAGCACAAGCCCCGCAAGAACGTACCTATAGTAGTAAACAACAGAAGTATGCAATTAATTGAACCTAGCTTAAGATTAAATTTTATTAAGTACTTAATTTGGCTGTCATAACTGATATAGGTACCTATACTAAACGAGCCCGGCGGTTACTGTATATTTAGCATATGTACATGTACGTATGTATTACCAGCAGGCAGGGCGTATCACATTTCCAGATATTTTGTTAAAAATTTTCGTTTTTTTTGCCCCGGAATATTTTTCGTTTAAAAGAAGTCAACATTTGATTAAATGAAAATAAATTTGTGACTTCATTAAATATCATTGAAATTAAATGAATTAAAGCCCCCTACTCCCCCTGACACTGACTCTGACTAGTTTATTTAACAAAAAATTTCAGCTTCAGCAATTAAAGTATGCAACAAAAATATAATATCCTTCATAAAATATCTCCTCTCTGGTAGGTGTGTACCGTCACCAACCAATCCAGCCTGTGTAAAAATAGGCTCTTTCTAGTGTTCCTGCTCTCGAATACGAATAACAATGTAATTATCTAAATAAAGCAAAAATGTATGACGGAAAAGCATACGTAAATAAAATATGATGAGTTCGCTCATTACACGTTGTTTTTTTGTCGAAGTTAAGTTGTCAATGTTGGCATATAAGTAATGCTTATATGTTCGATATTCTGCTACGTGCATACCAATATTCCGAACGGGTTCCATTATCTCTGGAGAGATTAAATAAAAGTAATAGTGGTGTAATATCATGTATTAGTAATGCAATTGATAAGCCCCTTTTATTATTGCGCAATTCAAATGACTTTCATAACCCTGTCGTCCGTCAAATCAAATACAAAACAGACTCAAGCAAGACAACATGTACCTGCTTACATATACCTATGGACATAATATTATTATGTAGAATAGGTGAGCATAATAAGTACTAATAACCGTTGGAATTGAAAAAGTAGGAATGAATGAACCCATGTAAGCTGTATACTATGTATTTTGTAGGCTATCAAGCCTCAAGCACTTGTATAACATTATTGTTATTGTCAATGTGGATGAGTAGGAAAGGAATTCGTAAGATACATAAGTATATATAGGTACCTATTTGTTATTCTTCCTCCAACTCATCACGTATAGTCATAATAGCTCGCCACGCCACGCCACTCACTCCCAGTCCCAGTCAGTCAATCAGTAGTATTCATGTACATTAAGTACATAATATTACTAACTACGAAAATAGTTTATGAATGGAAAAGTACGAAACAGCCGAAAACATATTATATGGCGTATAAATGTAGAGAGAGCCCCGTGATGTTGACTTGTTGATGTCTGTTTTGTAATGTTCGAATGATCTCACCATTCTCATCGCATCCCCCCAATGCCCCCTCATTCAGTAAGTATATATCATATTTATGAACAACTGTAACTATTACTGAACAACGCAGTCGTAAAAAGGGGATGAGTATAGTACAGACAGACCCACTTATTTACCCACTCTCCTTAGTTCACAGTTCTACCAAAAATTTTGACAAACAAAATAAAAAACTGTTGATGATTATAATATTATGGTATTTATTTATGTACAAGTTAAAGTCAATGCCGCAGAAGTCAATAATGTTATGGAGGAAGAGTTAGTTCACAAATTTTAAAACGAAGTATACAAGACACGAGGATATTTATTTTCTATTTAATTTCCTCCACTTTTCCCACTCCTCTGTGTGTGTGTTAAAATTTTTCCCAATTTTAAAACGAATTCCAAGGTCATGAGCAAGTGGAGGAGGAGGTGTGTCCGCAAGTAAATATCCTGAGGAGATAGTAAATTGTTTCTGGGCGACGTCATATAATCGTATAGTACGATCCAAGTTGATCCAATAGGAGAGGAGCTAGAGAGTGTGCTGGTCTCGTGGGTCAGAGAATCCTGCTCTTCTAAATAATGTAAGTCCGTTTAAAATCTGTCAAATTAAATTCAGTTTTTAAAATTATGGAATTAGTTGTTGGTGGTGTGGCTGCAGTTGGTGCTGGAACTTTCTCAAATCCTTTAGAAGTCGTCAAAATTCGTATGCAATTGCAAGGTGAACTTCAAGCACGTGGAAATTACGCCGTCCATTACAGGTGAGTTAAATTCAAGAATAAAATTTATTTTGCTCAAGTATTTATTTTACAAAAATATATTAAAAAAATTAGAGCTATAGTAATCAACGATTTAAAATTAATAGAGTAATAGTGCTATAATTATTATGATTAGGCATAGATTTTTTCGTAATTTTATTTTACTGCTCATCGAAAGTTTTCACTTGAGATCAACGTACCTATATATAC
>JAQFZE010000405.1:0-27244 GCA_034695245.1 Dicyrtomina saundersi | reverse complement strand
CATGGAAGTCCTTGGACGCCAATGTACGAGTACGACCATGCTCAGTAATTAGAAAATAGCACAAGAGAAGCCTTTTTAAAAAAAATGTTGAGCAAACACTTTACGTAAATAGACTTTAGATGTCGCAATAATTTTTAATGTGAGTTTAATGTTAATGTTATTATTTATATATTATGATAATGGAATATTAATTTAATAAAAAAAAAGTTTTAAAACATTTCGGAAGGATCAGGTTTGTATTTTTATTTCGATTAAAAATCAATTCATCATCATTCATCAATAAAAATATTTATACATTTTTGTTCATTGACTCGATTTGACCTTAGCCGATGCAGATACAACCATTTGTTGCTAAAGTTTTAGTAATTTCATATTTACTATTCATTACATGGATTATCAATAATGATATAGGAGCTCATACCAGAATGAAATCTATCTAACTAATCGGTTGAAAATTGTTGGAAAACCTGTTTACTGTACAGTGTAAGTAAGTAGTTCAATTAAGCTATATGATTAGTACTAGTTTATAGATTATTATAAGGACCGCCTTTGCTTACACTTCTAAACGTATAAATATGACGCCAATGATTTACAACATTGAATCAAGATCTTTATGTACTTAAATATATTCTATACATATCGTCTGTGAAGAACCAAAATGACCCATATCCAATTTAAGTCAGAATCAAATGAGCTGTGTCATAAAAACAAAATGTGAAACAGGCGGAAAATGTTAATTAGGAGTTTTTGAAAAGCGTAAAATCTTCTAATTCCATGTTTTTGAAAAGTGCAAAATGTTCTAATTACATGTTTTTGAAAATTCCAGAATGTTCTTTTTACATGTTTTTGAAAATTCCAGAATGTTCTATTTACATATTTTTGAAAAATGCAAAATGGTCTATTTAAATGTTTTCAAGGCATGTTTAAATATTTTTGTAGATAGGGGATATTGTTTTTAGCTACAAATGGATATGGGTCATTTTGGTTCTTCACAAACGATATTTCCATGCTGAAGAAGGGGAAGACAAACTGAAGGCATTTCTCAGAAGAAACCAAATAGTGGTGAAATTATCACAGTACATTATAATTATGAAACTATTGATATAGTACTATATTTATACAAAATAAATACACATTGAATTAAATTGATGAAAAACGAGTCAAGGTTTTCTTCACGAATTAATAATCAAAGCGAAACCATGTGATTCTGTAAAATTGGTATAGGGCATAGGGAATGTTTATAATGTAGTATTGGGTTCGCACAAATATTTCTCACAAATCCCCTATTATGTTCTCATGCAAGAATTAGAAACTGTAATAATAATTCACTTACTTAAACTCACATGGGATTATGGTTCGCTTTGGGGTATCTTGACTTAAACTTGGACATAATCATGGTGCACAATGACTGTAAAATAATTAAATTGAATATTACAGAGAAGGACATTTCTGTCATTATAATGAATGAAAATTGTACATAGCTTTAATCTAAAACTTATCTATTCATTTCAAAAATAGCTGTGCATTTAATTATCTTGTCATATTATCGCCTAGTATCTTAAGTTTTCAAAATATTACTTCACACGAATATATGTAGATATGTGAAATTCACAGTTCGGATTCGGATTCGGCGGGTAACAGTCGAGGAAAGACGAAGAGATCTGTAGTGTTGAATGTGAGGGAATGATGCAACTAAATTAATCCCGAGTCCAAAATACAAAAATAATTACATGCCTACACCCAGGGCCGGATAATGCGGCCAGCGCAGGCATTATTTGCGGCCGCTGCTTGAATATTCAAAAAATATAGAAATGGAACATTTCCCACTTTTCAAAAATATGTAAAATAAATATTTTTGTACATTTCAAAAACATGGAAATAAAACATTTTCCACTTTTCTCAAAACATGTAAATAGAACATTTTGCACTTTTCTGAAGCAAATAAAAAGAACATTTTAAACTTTTATAAAACATGTAAATACAACATTTTGCTTTACTAAAGAAAACCATCAACAAAATCAAAATGGCGATTTTTGTATGGAAACAAATTGCTGCCTAAAAGCAATTCCTTTCTCCGGCCCTGCCTACACTCTAATAATCTAGATGTTATTTACTACGTTGTATTACATGAATATTGACAGAAAATACAAAACTAATGAATTAACACCTGGGGAGCAATAATTACTACCCAAGAAAACTAAAAGTTGTTTTGACAAATTAGTGCATTCCAGTGTCTAGACTTTCCAGTACTACCTCAGGAAATCTGCTAAGCAACTCGCACTACAACTAAAGGTTCAGTTGAAGGAAGCCTTTGCACAAATAATGAACCTAATGACACATGTAAAAGGGTTGTTGAAAACTTTTTTGTCGAAATAAATTATTAGTGTGATGTGAGATTGAGAGTGCGTTAGACTCGGAATCGGCTTCGGCTTTGTGATTTGGCATTAGTTAGAAATAGAATACTTGAAAGTATTACATACACCTCATTTGGACTCGGAGCATATCTATACGAGAACGATTAATTAAAATTTTAAGGCCAATAACTTCTCCAAATATGCAGACATAATTAATGCTAAAAATAAATATAAATAATTTATATTGCAGATGGATGCACATATAACTAGATTTTAGGAGAATTTAAATGCGCTTATTTGTACAGTGAACGTCTAACATTTTTAATACATCCCCCAAAACTTTCGTTTTCATGACTAATTCAAAAAGTTGGCAGCATAAACAATTGATTCACAATAAAAGGAAAAGTTTGTCCTAAAACATGCTTTTTGGAAACACACCAAAACTTTTTAACAAACAGGATATAACTCTCGACAAGAACACTTGTGGCGAATAAATTTTTTTGCTCCCAAGGAAGGATCGATATTCAAATACATATATAAAGTGGCCGGTTGTAGGATATTTTCCCTATGGGTATTTTCCCTTCCAATCAGTAACAGTGGACTTTTTTGCTCCAGTATAAAAATGATACCACAAAAACTTACATGTTACTAATGGTTCTTAAATATAGCAGTGAATAGTAAACCTACACATATTGCAGAAATCGATATAATCACTATGTATACCACGCTATCTCGAATAAGGTTCTAATTATTCTCCAAACATATTCTCCTAATTTAATTTTAAACTGGGTCGGAAAAGTCCGCGATTACTGACTGGGGAGAAATTTCTGGGTGGAAAACGCCCGGGAGGAAATGTCCGTATACCAAGTTTCCCAGAAACAAAAATAGTATTTAAATTATTTATGTAAGAAATGTGCAGGGTTACATATGGCATGACCTTTGTCACATCTTCTACTGCAAAAACTTAAATTTTATTATTACAAAACTGCACCAAAGTTGGATTCTCAAACTTAAAAAGATTTTATAATCGTTTCTGGAAGTTGTTATATTACGTAAGAAAGTTATTTTTCTTTTATATAAATATGTTTTCCATCGATCAATTGTGAATGACATTACAGATATTTCTTAAAGATTTTTAACAACTTTCAAAAAACTTTTGAAGAAAAAACAATTCTGGAGAACAACATAATTTGTTGCTATTGTGTGAATTGCAGTTACCTTTATTTTTAATATAAAAAGTAAATAAATTGTCTATATGTTGAAATCAATTAATGTGAGTTTATTATTTGCGCAAGAAAGGTATTTAGAATACTGGTTTCAAAGAAAAAAAATAATTTAATCAAAATATTGTTTTTAGTTCCAATTAAAAAAACTATTTGATACTCAAAAGTTTAAATAAATGCAAATTTTTTGCCGTTTTCTTCATAAATGAAAACGTTAGAATGTGATAAACCTTTTTGGGACTGCCGGAAGAATTACAACTGGATTTTTTTAAATAGCCTTATAGTAATTAAAATTTCCAGATCCCTAAATAGTCGTTCGTAACAGGAGTAAATTATAGTCAAAACCCTGTCTTGTATGTGTAGTACGGTTAAATATAGTAGGTAGGTAAATCATCATTCCAATTAGTGGCTTTCAAATGCTAATTGCACTATATTGTTACTCACAACGTTGTACTATATACTTAAAGAGGCACTATAAAAACCCTATACCAATAACTTTTACAATAAATCGTAATTAATTTTGTGAAATAATAAAGCCATCAAAAATGATCAAACAAATGCTTTTTAATTATGGAAATCAGCCACTGCCACTATACCACTACCAGAATGAAAGCTTACTTAGCATTAAATACAGGCAGAGGTTTCAGCTGGTCTGGTCTGGTGGAGACAGTAATGGCATCTGATCTGACCATGGAAATCAGTGCACTCGGCACTTTCTATATAAAAATCTTAACCTAGTTCTAATCTGTTTTTTACTCAGAAGATGGTTGATAAGCTAATAATAACAGAAAATTTGCTACAAATAAATACATAGTGACATTTCCTGTCCAAGTTTCAATGTCTAATAAACGACAGAGTGGAAATAAAAGGAGAAAAATTCTATAATGGTCATAGAAATGGGCAGAGAGGGGTAGGGGATATATATATAATATATGTTTTTCGATGCATATAGCCTTACACTTTTTTTATTGGTTTTATAAATACATATGCACTGCTTTTCCCTGCATATAGGTAGCTGAACTTAAATAAATTACAAATGTATACAGTGTGTACTTGCTATCTACCTAAGAAATAATTGTCCGTGAATTCCCAGTTATGCATTTTTATGAATAAATTACTCCACGACCACTTGCTTACTGCTTCTCTATATACCTCATCCACCCAAGTTTCTACTTTGAAAGTTCAAGTCGTAAAAATGTATATTTCACTCACTACACTCAAGATTAGCATCATTCTAGTTTTATGCTAAAAATGGTAGATATTAGAATTAGATATGCTTATGTATATACACATAATTATTTACTTACAAGTGTACGTGAGTTCAAAGCTCACATAAGGTGAAGGTCCCATGTGGATGTTCTCCATCCAAAGTACTATCTTGAATCTTGGAAATAGGGAAAAAACATACGTATCTAATTTACGTTTCCACGTGCCCTTCTGCTGTAAACTGAAAATTGGAGATTTCGATTACTTTTCATTAAATTGCTATTGAAAATCCATTGATTTCTGCCCAGGGCAACTCATACAAGAAAGTATACATTTCTTACTAATATTTTGTTTCCAATCATGCTTATGTAAAATCACGATTGCATCTTGAATCTGTCAGCACTGAAAATTTTGGGGAAATAAAAACAATTTTGCTCTGTATGGAATATTTCTTTGGCTTACCTGTATGCTACGTGTGGAATCAAAAAACAACTTTCTTGCGGTAGAATGGAATATGTATATTTGTAGTGAATCACTGTAATATTCAGAGACCGGATAACAATATCAAAAAGAAGAAAGTGACCCTTTCATAAGAATAGTAATAAGACAATAGGTGAGGAAAGGACTGTGTGGTGAATGGTGGTAGAGAATAATGAATATAATAATTACAAAGCTGATGGTTGATGAATGACTTTGTACATATGCCCTATGCTACCTCATCATAATACATGCTCCTCTATCCCAGTAATCTCAGTTTGAACAGGTAAATTTCATTTATTTTTATTACAACAGAAAGCTAAAATGCAAGTGACACGCCGAGCAGTGAACTTGTCATAATTAATACATTCGACATTCAGGAGTAAAACTGTATAGCTATACATGTGAACTACCCATCACAGAACCTTGAGAATGGGCGGAAATGGCACAGAAACTTGTAAAAAAAAACAGAGCTAATCACCCTATATAGTATAGTCATAGGGGAGAATGCATTGGCATAAGTAATGTCATACCATTCTACCGGCTATACTCCTACACAACCACGATATACTGCGTCGTCATTAGCTCCCTTAAGACTCACCAAAAACACATACAATGAAAGCATAAATAATAAACACCTGTAGCATCTAGATTAACGATAGCTAACTGCTCCTACACTGCAGCTATAAAATTTTACAAGTTAATACACATGCAAGTACTAATATTTAATTATTACACTCTTTGTCAATGGACAGTGGCATTTTCTTCCTCTCATGCATAATTATTTAAATAGGAGTTGGGTAGTAGTTTGAATAGGAGAAGAGGACTCGCTCGTGGATCTGGATGGATACTAAGTATGTGTAGTATAGTATAGGAAAGTAATAACAATCCGACTGAATAATAGTCATATAGCTTCGACTTCAAGAATACCCATAACATAGGACTGAGTGTGAGTACATGAGGCATTTCATTTGACTTGTTTGGGACAGGAAGGGTTTTTCTCGAGAGGAAGTCTTAGCCTCAATAATGGAAGCACGAACTGTAAACAATCAAATGAAAATTGAATTTCATCGTGTCGGTATCACTTCAGTTTCAACTTTGATTTCAGTTTTCAATTGATACCAGTCCTGGCAAGTTAATCTATTTTGTGCTCCACGATTTTAGACTCGTCCTCACATCCCAGTAGTGAGTATCATCTTACAGTAGACTGTCCATGGTCGGTAGAGTCCCGGTATTATTTGCAGTGGAATGTTAAAGTGGTGCTCAGCTGAGAACGGTAGACCGGTACGAGTTAATTCCATTGAGACTCTAAACAAGTCCTCTACTCATTGAATTTAAAATTATTCAATTAAATTAACTGAATTAGACTGAAGGTGAAAAGTGTGTGCGCTGTATCACTGAGGCAGGCGGAGGGTGGCCCTGGACCTGGTTGAGGCTCAGACAGACCACACAGTGGATTCCGTAGTCGAATTAAGTCGAACGCTATTTAATCAAATTTACCACTTATGAATCCCTTCTGAGATCCTTGCTGTACTTTAAGTGAGTGGCAACTTGAAGTAACCTCAATTTTCTAGCATCATCGTCCGTATCATCATCGTCATCATCCCCTTCCATTATTTTCAGCTGTGGCATCCTCGGTTTTGGTGAAACCAATCAATTCATAAAAGAATATTATTAACTTAGTGAATCAGTACCTGCGGTGTCCTGGCAGAATCAATTATTGGAGAGTGGGAAGAGGCTGCTGACATCATCTCCTTTTCCAGTGCTACAAAATACATTGTAATACAGAGTAGATTGGATATCGTCATAAGTTCGAAAGTTGCTAAACCGACACCGGGAGAGTTGTTACTCGGATTTGTATTATAATCAACTATTTACTTACAAGATACACCGAGCGTTACCCACTGATAACAGACTAGTGAGCTCATGAGGGATTTCAGTCCGAGAAAAAATAGTCATAAGACGGCGTTGACACTGACGGGAAGTTGCAGTGACACCAAATTCAAAATGCCGTACTTGCTCCTCCGTCCCCTCCCGACATTCTTATTCATAGTCTTTGTGTCCATAGCACCCTGCTCGACGGGTGGACAACCGTTTTTAAATTCTTTAGCTGTTCTCTTCCGTGCTCGACCTCCATGGCCCACAACATTCCCCTCCGCCAAATTCCCACCCATCCCCTCTCCGCTCGTGTCCAGTTCAGGAAATCAGCATGGAATACTTGTTGCTCATCCATTGAGTCCGTCCGCCAACAACTTCGATCCCATGAATAAAAATGCAAATGGTGGACAGTCAGCTGGACCCGGAAATGGGAACGGCGGCGGTGATGATAGTAAAAGTAAGAAACCAGATATGATTGACTCTGGTTCTGGTCATCAATCTCATCCTCCGCCACCAGTCCCAAGTCCACAACAAAACTTCGTCCCCATTCCGTCCGTCCCGACACTGTCCTCCCTCCTTCCACTGTACCCCCCACCCATGTCAATGTTCCAAAACAATCACGTGCTTGGTGCTGGCCATAGTCGGATTCCACACCCGGGAGGAAATAACAATCATCATCATCACCATAATCACCATCATAACCACCATAACAAGGGAAATCATAATCATCATCATCCAAATCAGGGTCCTCCTCTCGTCTCCTCCCCCACGTCCATTGTTGGAAGTTATTCTTTTCCAGAAACCCCGTCCACTGTTCCAAACCCCAACTATGCAGTCCTTCTTGAAAATAATTATCCTAATAAGGGTAATAATGATCATAAAAAGCACAAGCCGGGCTTTCGAGGAAATAATGCATGGAATCCATTACTGGCTCCGGCTAATCACAATCATGGCAACAACGTCAATGGTGGTAATAATAATCACAATATTCATCTTCATGGAAATCAGAATCAAAATCCAAACGGTCCTCCGCATCATCAAAGTGCCATTTCAAGTGAGCATCATATTAACGTGGGCTATAATAATAATGGGACTCGGAGTGAGAGACAGAGGAAGCAGAAGAAACTCTTAGATTTCCGACCATCCCCTCAGTTGAATTCATATCTGGAAACGACCGTCATCTCTGACTATGCGAGTCACGTTCAAGCGAATAATGGTCATGATCTTAGAAATAACCCTGTTTATGGTCAGAAAGAGAATGTTAATGGTCAAGGTGGGAACAGTAAAGAGCAGAATCCGGATAAAGCAGCATCTACTTTTAATGCAAACGAAGCTACCACATATCCCCGGTTTGAAACTGGTTTTCGGCCCATCTCGGGTGATCAGTATGCTGCCGGTTTCGGGACTACGTCAACTCGTCCACACTATACAAATAGTAAGCAGCAGTACTTCAATCCATGGAGCATCCCATTTGACCCAAATAATGGTGGTGGTCAGAACAATAATTCTTATCCTATTAATGGTCATGGTCACAATGCGAATAGTATTCATGCTGAGGGTGATCAGCATGGGAACTCATACAGTAGGGGTGAGAAACCTTTTCGTCAGGATCGGCAGATATTGGCAGGGGCAGTGCCCCATGCAGCGGATGTGAACACGGATGATGGAAGTTCCTCAGAGGAAGACGATCCACTCGTTTTCTTTGGAAATCGTGGGAGAAAGAAATCGAGTGAGCAAGAGAAGGGGAAATCACGACATCGTTTCTCATCGAAAGGGAAAAAGCTTCATGGAGTGTCCGCCACACTCTCATCCACCACTGCTTCCTCTGAACTTGTTGAAGAGTGGCTCCCACCAGGTGTACAAATTGAGAAAAAGTCGGATAGTACAAGAAAATTCCCAATTTTTAGTAAGAAAAGACCCGCAGTCCAACCCGCCTCAAGTGGTCCAAGAGGCATGGCAAAATTACCTGATAAATGTAACAAATTCCATCGTTTTGGATTTTGCCCCGTGACACGGCAGTACCCACTGTAAGTTCCACAATCAGTAGACAATTTTAATCAATAATATATTTTTATACTAACATGTCTGACTTTTTAACAGCATTGAATTATCTCATAGGGGAGAATATGCTATGATTTATTCGTAGTATTATGATACAGTAGTACTAATAGACCATCATGAAATGATCGGCTAATTTCCCACTTCCCCAAATTACGAAATGTCTTTATTTTTTTTTACAAACAATTCTCACCCAGATAATATTATGTCCAGAGAGGTCTATCTTATTGTAATCCGGTAAATCGTAACAACGGCTATTCTCTGGGTTAGTATATCAAGTATTTTTATGGTATATTTTACACGTAAAGAATCAAAAGCTTGACGTGCCTTGGCTTGACACGGAAATATTTCTGTATAAACTTACAAGCTCCAATCATTCGCTTAAAGTTTTTTTTGTCTCTCTATCACTGCAATTTTTTGGTTTTTGTGTGTGAAACTAAGGGATGCGGCGGAAGCGATAGCATCTCGTTGCTCGGCCCTCTTGTCACACTTGATAGCTCCTTTGCCGAAGATTGATGTCCAGTATGACATTGGCGCAGCAGAGGGAAAGAACAGAACGACAGGGAAAGGAAGATCTTCGGGATGGTCTTGGAGATCTTACCAGGGAAAGCCTGTCTGTGACACTGACGAGATTACCACTGTACCCGGATGGGCTAAAAATGAAAATGGTGAATGGATGATCATCCTTCAAGTAAGTAGCTTTACTAAATCTCCTACTATTTTTTACCACCATCTCACCACTCAAAAGAAACTCTACATAATATTATCAATAGAGATAGAAGTGACAGAGTGAGTGTCTCATTGTTGTCTGTGACACAGCAGTTGAACTTCAAACCCCTGCATGGAGATGTACTCGTCATGTATTTCTTACCACACAGTTCAAATATTTTACTCACTCACAGCTAAATCTCACATACCGTATGTAATGTGTTAACATTGGGAAGTGTAGTTTAACTTGTAAATAGTCAAATATGCAACCATCCCATGTGATAATTTCCATTTTTTATGCTCAGTCACTAAAATATTTAGATATTATTATTGAAGATAAGTATGTAAATACACAACAAGAAACATTCCTCAAAAGTTCAGAACGCGTAATCTAATCGTATGAGAGCAAAGTCACCACAACTCTCTCAAAGGGCAATATAATTGTAGATCAAGGTTAGTTAAGTGTTTCCGTGTATGAAATACCAATATTTAATCTTTAATGGCTTCTCTTTAATCAAAAGGACTGACAATGCTACAAGAACTGCGTGTGCATCTACATATCTCCCATCATATCTTTACTCATGTAGTTAAATCTGTTCGCATGTTTTACTTTTCCATATATTTTTTTTATACACAATTCTTCTTTTAGCTGATCCTCACTTAAAAGTTGTGTGTAGAATTGGAAAGTGAGGTGTGTGTTTAAAGTAAAAATACACTATTCTCGGCTCTTCCTGAATTTCTAAATTACTAGTGGGTATAGCTCGTTGCGCGAGGAACTTTCGTCGTTATGTCTCTTATTTGGTAATTTGGTATCCATGGCAAATGGCGGACATGCAAACAACTTGACAGTTTTAATAGTATGATTTATTTAACTTGCAAGCACTGCACTGCTTTGTAATTTGCAGGAGAGACACTTTGAGTTTTCCTCACACCTCCATGATACTTAGAGTTCATATTGAGATCATTGTGTGTTTCTATAATTATAGATCAAGGTATTACAGGGTGGGTGCCCTTGACACTCTCCACAGCCGAAACCCTTGTCTTAATAAACTTAAGAAACTTTGTGCCACATTACAGATAATTTTGTTCAAGATCTAGCCAAAAACTAATTTTGAAATTTGGTTAACAAAATACATTTTTTTGTATAACCACTTAAAATGTCAATTTTTTTTAATTGGTTTTCTTCAGAAATTTTTTTCACCAAAAGTTATTAAAGAAGTACTGTTTGAAATTTAAAAACTAATTTTTGTCATAGTTTGTCATTCACTAAATTATCCTTTGTTAGCCAAATCTCAAACTTCTAGTTCAAAATACAATTTTCTTTAAAATGCTCGAAGTTTTATTAGTCGTTTATGGTTGTGAAGGGGGCAGCAAAAGTCATGGGGCATCCTGCACATGGACATGCATAGTATAGCAGCAGATTCAGTTGAATGGAGTAGCATGGTTTGCGGTTGCCTTTATTTCTCTTGCAGAACTCTTGTCATTATTTCAGTATTGTATTACGTACGTTACATAATGCAAGTCTTTCTGGTTCTGGTTAGTAAGAGCGAATCCCGAAATCCACATTCTTCATCGATCGTCAAGCCTATATGGTCTACTGTGGAGATAGCCATGTGGATTGTGGATGATAATGATACTAATTTATGCATCTGCCTACCTACGTACTTTGAGCCGACCACTATATCCGTACATATAAACCAGAAGTCATTCTCTCCCCATGTCTTGCGGGTACTATTGTCTGTATCTCTGCCTACAATATACATATGTCGATGTGACTTTGCGGGTTGCGGATTCAGTCAAGGTTTAACAATGAGGATTGCCAAAATTAACTCGGGAGACGGACCATATCTGTTGTATATGCGTAATGGTGCATGCTTCTGAACGCTGAATTTTCGAGGTTCAGTTCCAAGCATGACTGCCTTTCTATTACGTTCACAGAAAGATGCGACGACGACGACTACCTTTGTGTCTTTGAGTCTCCATGTATATAGACGCCCACAGAGTTACAGTTTGTATCGTTTCGTCTCGTGTCTATACGTGTAACACCAGGAGTAGTAATAGTAGCCATCTAAGTATTTGACATTTGAAGAAAAGTTTTGGAACACTCTACTTACATACCTACCTGTGTTTGTTTTACGGTCTCCGTTTATCAATGAAAACGCTATGACTAAGCTGAAGCTGAAGCTATAAGGTTATAGATATATGAAGACGATCTATACATTGTACAGCAAAAACACGGACATGCATTCTTAGTAGTTGTACATAGTAACTGACAACTGACAACGACTTACCTACTTACGCACGCAGCTATTGCTGCCGTGTAAATAGTTCGTGTTTTTTTGGATGATGTGAACAAGGAAATATTCCAGTTAAGGAAAAGTGGCTGTGATAAAAGTCTTAAGGTGTTGTTTCTGAGAATAAAAAAAAGTATAAGTAAGGATGACTGGAAGGGTTTTTATTGTTGTCAGCTTCCCCACCAATACACTGATGATGACAGAGTAAAAGCCAAAAGAGCAACCGTGTGCGCCTGGTGCGGGTGCTGTACGAGACGAGTAGGTATTTGCATTTACCTACATAATTACAATTATAGAATTGCTGCAAAGTAAAAGGGTTTAGGTCTCGTCATAGTCGTGTCGTGAGTGAAAAGGAAACTAGGAAGGGAATAGTAATAATTTAAAATGACAGGAAAGGCTCGATTGAAAAGGATGAAAAGAATCATCGAAATTCTATAAAAAGCCATTCAAATTCCCGCATTCCACACCCCTTCAACCATTCTACTAAATGACACAATAAGGAGCTATATGCATATGAGACTCATGGCGTATTTCATATTTAAATGCGTACATTCAGGCCAGTAGGGCAGTTTATAAACATTGCGCTATGTCAGTTGTCAGTTGTCAGGTTCACCTACAAAAAAAATGATTCATGTGCGAGTGTGGTCGTAATCACGATATAAATAAATATGCGGCTAACAGCATTATTTGATTTTGGATTCTAGTCACAGAAACCGATCTAGAAACATGTAGCTTTACAAAATTACACGGGAGCCTATCAGCATTGTATCGAGAACTACGAGGTAAATTAAACGTAGCGAGTGCACTTAAGTGCACTTAAGGAAGCTTATATCTGTATTATGGGTATTGATGATGTGTGGCTAATGAATCTGTTCTCGAAATTAAGGGCTGATTTTACACGGATTTTGGAACAGCAAAACCAGAAGTTGTGCTTCAAGTAGATAGGTACGTATATGTAACAGTATGCGCTTTACATATGTTGTTTTTAAAAATCAACCAGGATAACGTTGGGATACAGCCCGAAGAAAGTTGATAAATATTAATACAGGGGTTGTCAAAATGTATGTAGTGTATTGCAGAAAAATAAAAAAGCCTGGTACAGTATGTGACAATATAAGGTGTACCCATGTAGGCTTATTCAAGTCTACAATTTTGGATTGAATTAATGGATTGATTAATTGGATGGATAACGAGAATAGCGGAATGGTCACAACCGGTAATTTTGGGGTTTTTGAAAATTCAAAATGTTAATTTTTGTTCTCAACTAGATGTTCGATTAAGCGCCAGGCCTCTTATTGCATTTTTTGGAGTGACAGCCTGGCGCTTATTTGTTACCTGGAGCTTATTTGAGACCCGTCACTTAATCGAACATTTACGTTATTTTCAAAGGGTCTCAAAATTATATTTCTATATTTTTCAGAAAAATTGCTCTTTTTAAAAAAAAATATTTATTTGCTGTTTCCGGATCGCCCGGTTGCTACCATTTCCTTGTAATTAGAGAATTCTTGGAAGTCCTAATTTATGTTAAAAAAAACGAGGAAGTAATGTGGATATAGTTATAGCATTAGAAGTAAAAGTATAGGATATCCTAAGATTCCATAGCCTTGTCTTCAAAGCTGAAAAACCATGCTGTGATCAGCTTGTTAGTTTAAGTATTGCATCGTTGATCAGTTCAAGTTACTCATCAGCTTAATTTTATAGTTAATCTTATTTTGTACAATGTTGGAACGAAGTATAGGAACTAAAAATCAAATTAAGAACCTTATGCCATAACTATACATCGGTCTCAATTTATCTCGTAGCTCTCCAAGGATTACAAACTTTTTTTGGTAGTTTCTCGGTAATATGAAGTTGTTTAATACATAAAATATAAATTCAAGAGTCCCAAATTATTTAAAGATAAGTTGCCAACGTAATACATATAGAAAGGCTGTAGGAATTATTAAAAGCCATATACTTACATAGATTATACGCAAAGTAGATCGAATTACCGACCTCATTAATGGCAACTCATTGAATAATCCACAAGTAGTTGAGTAACATAGCGTGTGGCAAGGAAGAGGCTTTGGGAAAAAAGAGGTTTCTTAAAAAAAACATTCGTGATTCTCTGTAAATAAAGTTTAAAAATCTCTACTATAACAAACTTTATGCGCCGCACTCTTACCTTCATATCAGTATTACCACCAAAAGTGTAAGCTTGTGAGAACTTATTTACTGTTCTATTTGTAAGCCTGTTGGTGGTTACAATATTCATACCTGTAAATCCAGTTACGAGATTATGGTAAAAAATAAACATAACATAGTAGCGTGGCTTTACATGAGAAAAACAACAAGAAAATTCATTACTCAAACAAGTCTGTCGTATTAATAGGTATAGCACGCTTGTTTTATACATGAAAATATACCTCATTAGAATTCACAACCACGCCTTTCCTTCCAAATAACGGGAAATAGATAAAGGTATATTGAAAAAAGTGAAAGTACTTACCACCTAGATGTACCCATTTTAAATCTAAATGGTAACAACTATAAATTAGTACGAGAACATAGTGAGCATTCAATTGGTTAGTAATTAGTCAAGTTCTCATGTAAAATATGATTTCGTCAATTCTGAATTGTGATTTTCTCTCAGGTATCACACAATTTTGGTGTTATAGGGGACGATGTTGATGTTACCATGTGTTGAAAGTTACGTAGGGAATTCTTATTTTTTACTATTTTACTGTGCATTTGCAGCCGTATTATACCCTGCCTCAAATTAATTTGCTTGAGTAAGTCAGTCCATTAGGATGCAAGAGCTTTAGATGCATGTTTAGAGGGAAATTGTTTCCAGTCAAAGCGCCTTTCAAAGAATCCGAATTGGAATTGCAACAAAATTATTTTAGGGCTGTCAGCTCTGCAATAATGATAATTCTTGCTTAACAGTTCGTAGGTATTATAGTGAATGAGTCCCGCTTTCGATGATATTTATGCGTATAAAGTATTCAGTTTTATTCAAATTATTTGTGGTGTATTCGCTCATCAATATCATAAGAGCTGCGTAGAAATGTAGGAATGTGGATATCTGAAGTGCAAACGTAGGCGTATACTCTGTTGAATTTGGGATAAACTGAGACTAGCAGAAGCTGCATACTTAATAAAGCCACTATATGGTACTATATGGTGCCTACATGAGGGAGGTGAGGTTGTATGCAAATTCGGAGATGCATCATATGTTATGCAAAAGTTATTCATGCGGAGTAATGGGTCTGACTATAATGGGAGTGAGGTTTCTGAAGCATGGAGTAATCATCTTTTGTTCTTCATTCAACTACCCATGCCCATAATACTGATAATATGTTCGGTCGGATAAATTGCATTATTTCAATTTATTTTTCTCTCCATTTTGCCAAAAGGCTTAGGTGCGTAATCTGAATCTAAACCTCAACCTCAACCGTTACCTCAATTTCTCGCATCACTATAAAATGCCTAAAAAATTAGTATTTGTGTGAATTGATAAGTATAGGTAAAAGGTAAATACAAGCTTGATGAAAATTTTGAGTTGTTTGAATAAACGGGATCAGTACTTTATTTTCAAAAATTTGAGTTTATTTTTGCATTAGGCTGAGTATTCAACTAGATGCGCTACTGTGTTGCATGATAAAGGGCAAAGTTCAACCAAAGCAATTTTTTACAATAGCCAAAATTGCGTTTTTTGTTGTTGTTGGCAAAATGGCATTAAATGTCAATTAATTGTTTTTTTGCTGTTTCTGTACAGTTTACTTTGATGGATTTATCCCGTTTTGCTAGACAATTCAAATGTACGTGACTTAATAGCATTAGTGATTTCGGGAGATTTAACAATAAGAAATAAGCTAGAAATAAGAATAAGGGAAAATAAATAAAGCAGAAGCTAATTGCATATAAGATAAATGCACTTAACTTTTAAGTTCATCTTAAGCAGGCTTGATTCGTTGTCTTACTGATACACTGAGAGGGGTACCACCTAAGTTTAAGAGGTAGGTTTTTCTATATTTTTCGGAGTTGGGGAGTTAGAACATAAAAGCGTGCATATGGGAGGGATAATAAAATGATGGTGTCCGTGTCCATATGTCCATAAATATACAAGCGCAGAAAGGATGTGAGAAGGAAATAAATTCAGATTGGTTTATATTCCTTTGATAAATAGCGTAATGCGAATGTTTGTACTCTTCGGAGGGGATCTGGAGTGCGTCGTCTGATCCTTAGTTCGTCGGAAATTTTCAATTACTTGACTCAGAATTTTGGTATATAGCATTATATCGTATGTGAAGAACCAAAATGACCCATATCCATTTTTAGCTAAAAACAATATCAACTATCTACACAAATATTCAAATATGGCTTAGAGCATTTAAATAGAACAGTTTGCTTTTTTCAAAAATATGTAAATAGAACATTTTACACTTTTAAAAAC
Source organism: Dicyrtomina saundersi (assembly GCA_034695245.1). Taxonomy (NCBI): domain Eukaryota; kingdom Metazoa; phylum Arthropoda; class Collembola; order Symphypleona; family Dicyrtomidae; genus Dicyrtomina; species Dicyrtomina saundersi. Next base: position 10,611 of record JAQFZE010000405.1, on the reverse strand, counting down.
CATGAAATTAGAACATTTTGCACATTTTCAAAAACATGGAATTAGAACATTTTGCGCATTTTCGAAAATATGGAATTAGAGCATTTTGCACCTTTCAAAAACATGCAAATAGAACATTTTACTTTTTTAAAAAACTCGTAATTAACATTACGCATGTTTTTCATTTTGTTTTTATGACATAGCTCATTTTAATTGTAGCTTAAATTGGACATGGGCAATTTTGGTTCTTTACAGACGATATGCCTTGTGTATACGGAGTCAATAAAGGGCGCAGTGTTGCTCGTAGACGAGACGAGTCGAGACGAGAAGAGCATATAGCGTATTATTTTGTTATCGTGCACAATCCAGGTCCAAACACATATTGAATTACGAGTATCAAAGAATTGAGCTAATCGTAAGCTGCTTACAGAGCACTAAAGTACCTACTATAGTAATAGTCCTATTTTTCTCGCTCCTTGGTGTTCATTAAGATTGAATGTGATTTCTTTATGTTTGTTTATCTGACTGATTCCAGACTAAGATTTGGCAGCAAAAAGCGCATATCAGTCTTTGCTCACCCTCAGCCACTCATTGTCAAGGCTTAGCATGCAGCGGTCAAACAAATGGAAATGACAGCGGAGGCGGACCGCCGAGTCCGAGCAATGAGAAAACCAGCAACGCCGGTGGCTCGGAAATTAGATACACAAAATGTGTTCAAAGGTTCACAGCTCAGAGACTCGCTGTTTTTGACCCAGAGAATCCGGACCGATGCCCCGTCGTCCGTTCCGTCTTCCTCCCGTCTGCCTGTGTCTGTCTGTCAAGTACAGGGAATCCAAACGGGACGGGGCCCAATTTAAATTCCGTCGAAAAGGATCAGTCATCCCAAACAACATTCCCAGGTCGACAACCATTGTTCTCCACGAATGAGGAGGGTGTACATTATGCGGATGACAAAGGGATTAACCCATACCCTGTGGAGTCCGTTGAAACCCTCATGACTGCCAAACCAATGGGACGATCCATGGGACGAACGAAAGTTTCCACATCTTCGTCATCTTCCACAAGAGAGTCCTCATCCCAAGGTGAAAGTAGAAGTACTCAAGCTAAAAATAGTCATCAACCTTCAAGCGTCGTCTCATCCCAAACCTTACCCACTGCAAATGCCACTTTTATGATTATCACCGAGAAATTTACTACAAATGAAAGATCCGGGTCCAAAGAAGCGACGGAACTGATGCCTGGCAGCACAGAAATTGTCAATGGAACTCATCACACTTCTCAAGTGTCGAACTGATGTTTTACTTTTTACCCGTCCCCGGTATGCGGACCACCCAATGTAAGGTGAATACATTTGTACGAAGCCCAAGGCGATATTATTGTGTTGGAGCTGTATACCTACTATCACATTATGGTTCCTATTCCATCCTGGTCCGCTTTTTTCCCGGTAAAAATTCTTAGCCTATTAAAAATAAGACTAATTCTTACATAAATCATGTTTTTGAAATAGCGCATATGTGAGAGTTTCTGGTCCTTTGGATCATATTTAAAAACTTCTTGGGACGTCTTAATTTATTTTTAAAACATTATATAATTATTGTTATAACAAAATTTAAAGTAAACCTACCCACCGGTACCATATATGTATTTTTATTTTTTACACTCACAAGGTCTTGTAAGGTTTACCTATACCAGGTATTATAAATAATTGATATTAACTCTATCACGTTGGCTTCCTTTGTCATTTTCAACGTTCTACGTGATTCTATTCCTGTTTCTTGCTGCACCAAATGTATAAATACTGTAAATGAATTTTGGGTGCATTCTGAGTTCAGTCTGGTGCAATGCTGCACGGGACTTAAATCACTAACTAGGGAATGGTCACAAATCCGTGATCCCAAATGACCCAATATTTTTTTTAAACAGCATCTGATAAAAAGTAGATTGGCTTAAGAACGCGATGCGAATTGCGAAGGGGCATTTTGCCTTGCTAGATCGATTTTTGGAAAGCAAAAATTTACTAATGCTAATTAAACGGAGACAATTTTTAATTGAATAAAAAATTTGAATTTTGATACTTTGATCAAAATGTAGCTCCAAAAATTTCAAAAATGAAACTCTGAATTAAAATAAAAAAGACGTCCGTTTAATTAGATTCTCTGTTCAAATAGCAATATACTGGGCCATTTGGGAATTCGGATTTGTGGCCATACCCTCGTAAGCAACAAAAACCATTCAAAGATTGAAAACCAAAGAGTGAATTATTCCTTTACTATATTAAGAATCTATAGCACTCATTTATACCCTAGTTGATATTAAAACAGCACCATTATATAAGGTCCACGGGGCCCGCATTTCTATTTTCTATATGTTATACCTATCACGTTTACTTGCTAATCTTTTTTTTAAGTCTTCTTACCCTTTGGTCTCGTTCATTGTTATTTTATTACTTCAACTTTAATGCCTAACTCCTATAGTAAAATATGAAATTCTACTCTATTTTTTATTTTTATTTTCTTCCCGTATGAAAATATATAATAACTGTTAGAACAGAATACAACCACAACCACAAGTGCTGTGCATGCATTGCATTGTATGGATGCAGCAGCGCCGCAAATATACAAATTTAACTGGAGCTTAAAAGTCTTAATTTATCGATATATAACTACAATTCTTTTACGAAATAGATTGAAAATACAGACGGTGTAAATATTTAAACTGCTGCTGATTCAATAATACGATTGTTATTTTTTTTTACAATATTGTTATCATTATTATTATTTTGTTATGTTTCTTGTTACTAGTTATTAGATTTTTTTTTAATTTAAAGATGATTCACTTACTATATAATCAATGTTATTTTAATTTTATCGACTTGTATGTATGTTCGTTTTATTTTTACTGAATGGTCGTTCTTAATTTGAATGGAACCTCTAAAATAGTTTGGACCACTTGTTCTTCCCACTACTATTCGTATTGTAATTTTAACGTGTCAAAATGTTTTTAAAATGCTTCCACGATTTAAATTCTGTAAATAAATACATCTTTAAATATTATACGGATCCCTGGACTCTAATTCTCAAATGTCCATATGTTCAAAACCTCAAGTAACATTGGAACTGGACATGAACCTAAAGTAGATTTCTTTATGATGTAGTTTTATGAATATTGTTGTTGTAGTTGTAAGCAATTACAGACCCCCATCATTTCCTTCCCTTTTGAGTAATGTGTGAGAAAATTTGAAAGTTGTAAAATATTATGATGTGTGATACTTGTGTTTCATTCCCATTTGGAGAGTATATAGTAGTATATTTAAATTTTAGAGAAGTATACACAATAACGTGTGTTAGAGAATGTGTGCTGTGGGACAATCAGAAATAGTTTGCTAAAAACTAGGTTGATTGCAGTGTATGAATTAATTTTGAAGAGAATAAAAAATTTAAATGTAAGATAATGTGAGAAAAATAATTATTACAATATAATAAACTGTATTTTTGTACTGCTGGAACCAATTTATGAACTTTATTAATTATTGCCAATAAAAGAATATAATGATGAATCAAGTTTTTAAATTTAAAGGTGAAAATTAATTTTGAACTCGATCCACTAAGAAGTTTCATTATACGATCAATTTATTATATATGTATTTTAAATAAATATTGAGAAATGATAAAAGTTTAATATACTTTAAATAATGTAATTAATACTTCTACTATCAACTATAATAATAAGTTAAAATATGACAGGATACTAGAGACAGAGACAGGTGGCAGGGAAAGGGACTCTCAGGTAAAAAGCAATGATCATTCGAATAGACAGTATTTTGAGCAGAAAATTTTGCGGCTGTAGAAATGTAAATGTTTTTTGGGAGGGAGTATACAAAAATATAGAAAAATAATTATTTAAATAGATAATTGATTATATATGTATATATTAGTATTATATAAGTTATTAGAATTGATAAGATTATGCAGCTATTTACGGCTACAGAACTGATTGGTCTACGACTTCTGGTAGAAGCAAGACTCAACCATAGTATGGGTAAGCGTGGTAGTGGTGTCCGTGGTATCCGTGGTAGTGTCCGTGTCCGTGATGATGGTGATGATGTCCATAGTAGGGGTAGCCGAATCCATAGTGAGCTCCATAGTATGGGAATCCATAGAATCCGCCGTAGAATGAGCTGGCCGTCTGGAGATCCCCATCTTTACCATCCCCGGCCCCGGCCGCTGGAACCGCCGGAGGAGCTGCCGGTTCCTGTAAATCTTTTTCGGCTTCAGCAGCTTGAGCTTGAGGTCCTGGTGCAGCCAGTGCAACCGCAACGAGGGCGAAAAGAGCCACGACAATCTGTAATGTAATTCGTGAATACTAATCAAGTAAACTTGTACACTTTAAAAATCCGTTATAGTTCTATTTTAAAATTTGAATCAAAATTGAAAAAAAAACAGAACACTGAACTTACGAAAAGCTTTGCCATTTTGAGATTGTTTTCTTTTGAGAGACTCGAACAAAAAAAATTAAATTGAAAATAAGAGTTGAATTGGAATTGAGATTGGAAGGAGAAGGAGAGGAATGTGACTGATGTTGACTGAGTGGATTTTCATGACTTTTATACCAAAATTCTTTCAGCTTGCCTGAGTTCAAACTTGAGTTTTTTCGTGTAGGGCATGAATGTACATGGAGTATGTCTGGGTATGGGTCACACAGATAATATATAATGTATTTACAATTTGCAGTAAATTTCAGATGGGTAAAAAGATTGAGAAAAAAAAAATTGCAATATTAATTATTCATGATAACCATGTCATGTGTCTTTAGGGTCTTATCTACACTTTGGTGGTCGTGGTCGGCTGGTCGGGGAGGTTCAAAAGACATACACATTACCATAAACTTACTCACAACTTACCTCCAAAAAGCGGCTACTGTGAACTCGCGTACCTCTCTGATGGTCATTCTATAATAAGGATCTTATTTTCCCATAAAACTAATTCTTAAAAATTACTACAAAAAAATCATATTATTGCAAACCAAAGTTTGGGTAGAATAGAAGGATACGTAATTTTTTTTTTACATTTTTACTTTTGCTATTTAATGAGCGTCCTTTATCATTCCTGTCGCCTCATTTTATTTTATTTTTGGGGGCGAAAACAATTTTCCTGTCTCGTACGTCCTTTGAATAATAATGTGTATACTTACTATATAGCTCTTCAGGTACTCACTTGGGTTTTTGAGCAGTCCGACTTAGCATTACTACTTACTCTGTATATGCGCCCATTATGTTATAGCAAATGTACAACTGAAATAGGGCAAAATAAAAATGTCTGTTTATTAATTACTAATTACATAGTAAACATATGTGAGAGGGTGTAGGTACTTACTTCGTTTGTATAGTAGCTGGGTACTTAATTAAATTTTTGTATACAATAATGCTAGTATTATCTCAACTTAAATAGCATTACATAAATACAAATCTCTGATTACAAGGGCTTATGTATACATCCACAGGTACTTAGGTGAAGAGCCAGACTTATTACGCTGTCAGTAGTCCGACAGTCTCAGACTCATTGTCAGACTATACTCTCACACAATCATAATTAAACACACAGCCACCAGACTTGAACGTATATTAGTAGATAAGGACTACCTAGGTAAGTAGGTACTAATAATTTGCATGAGGAAACAGATATGACCCACGCCAAAATCTAGACGTAATAATTGCTCACATGCCTTTTGTCCGTCATTAATAATTGTAACAATTAGTTACTGCATCACTTGTGATGATTGTATTGCTCATTAGTATTCATTTTAAATGTATGACATAAAAAGGTAGCAATAAGGTTATGCGAAGCTTACTGCTGTGTGTAGACAAAAATTAGTTAATTATAATATTATGTGATTTTAATATTTCAAAGGTTGTCCCTCGCAAGGTAAGTATGTCCACTACGGTCACTTTATCGTTTCATATAGCACATGCTCACACAGATATATGGCTCTATTTTGGGGGTATTTAATACCGTCTTATGTTAAAAATATTTATGATTTAATTCCCATTTCTGAAGGGTGAGAAGTAGGAAAGATTGTGTGGTCTGCTTAAAGTACCTGTGTTTTTAGGGAACATAATTCAAATGTTAAGCACTCGTGTTAAGGAAGTAACTTACCATTGTGTCACAGAATCCCAAAACAATAATACTTTTAACTATAGTAATTCACCACGAAGAGTATAAGTGCATTAAAAAAATCAGTAGTCATGATGATTGAGTGTGCTTACTTATATAATAATAATATATCGTCTGTGAAGAACAAAAATGACCCATATCCAATTTAAGCTAGAATCAAAATGAACTATGTCATAAAAAAATGAGAAACATGCGTAAAATTTTAATTAGGAGTTTTTGAAAATTGCAAAATGTTCCATTTACATGTTTTTGAAAAAAGTAAAATGTTCTATTTACATGTTTTTGAAAAGTGTAAAATGTTCGATTTGCATGTTTTTGAAAGCGTAAAATGTTCGATTTGCATGTTTTTGAAAATTGCATAATGTTCTATTTAAATGCTTACAAGACATATTTCAGTATTTCTGAAGATAGTGAATATTGCGTTTAGCTAAAAATGGATATGGTTCATTTTGGTTCTTCACCGACGATATTCATATCATAGCATCAGCATTGCCAGACACCAGCAGGCGGTTGACGTTAACTGCGAATTCTAGAATTATATGTCATTCATTTTTATTATTACTAGATGAAATTTTATGAATTATGAAGTATCACCTGAGAGACCCACGAAAAAAATGGCAATGATACTTCAAAATATTCCTCTTTTAAAAGCACTTAAACACTTACTCTTTGACGAATTGCACGAAAGTACACAAAACGCAGTCTAGTTTAATTTTTTTTGAATTCGAGGACATTACCACACTAATTATTAAAACTTGTCATTCAAATCAAACGAGGTCTACCTACCACTACCACCCAGGAAAAAAAATCTCATTTTAATTTCTCTCAAGGGAAATTAATTCAATTTGAAAATGAAAACAAGGAAACTCACATAGAGTACAACATAAGTCTTCAACTCAGTAAGTAAGCAGACGCATTTAATTAAACAATATATTAAAAAATAAAATATAAATACAAATGCATGATTCCAGTCATTTCACGCCTGTGTTTTTAGCAACATTTTCAGCACCCAGTAAAAAGTACAATCACGGAATTTGTGCAAAAATTGATTTTATTGAATTAAGTTTCTCTCTCGCCTATAATACATACACATGAATTTTTGAAACATAATTGTCAATATTTATATAGATTGTGTGAATGGTCATGTCTCGTGAATGATTGAATACTTAGCGATAGCTAATATTAATATCAGAGGCTCGTGCAGAATTGCTTATAATCGTCAACATAATTTATATACAATAATACTAATTTAAATCTAATATTTAAATAATAATTTATATTTCTGTGTCATAATGATGTGTATTTTTCTTTTGTTCTTACAGTGCTTGTATATGGCAGAAGTTACTGAGCGTCAGTGCTTCAGTAGTCAATAAAATTTACTTTCTCTCTAAAATAAAATGTTGGTAGCACATTGCTCCAACGTCACCGATGTTTTTATATTGGCAACGCATTATGACATTAAAAGTAGCAGTGCGTCTTGCAACCTGTTACAGGACGCTCCATGTTAAGTGCAAAAGTTATTTGTAATTAACTGGTATATAATTCATGAATTGTTCATCCTTTGAAATATATTTAATACGCATAAGTATAAACGGCTTGCTTGGTTTTATTAAGTAATCGCTCCCACTCGGACATTACGCGCACCTGGTACAGAGCAGTATACAATTCTTTATGACAATTGCTGTAGTTGTATAGGGCTACGGAGCCCTTGTCAGTTTTATTCTGCAGCTCAATTTACTTAAAGATTGAATTTAAAATTTTTACAAAAAGGCACTTAACTTGAAAAGTACAAAACACTGTGAATTTTCCGCTTTATTGTTTTTGTTTTCTATATAGTGTAGTGTTATAATGCTCAGGTAGCTGCTCAGAGAAAGTAAATATTGGCTTACGTTAATGCCACTGACGGTAACTTCTGCAAGAACGCAACTGACACTTAATTACGGTTATAATTTAGTAGCATGTGAAGTTATCGGTTACATAAATCAAGTTCAAGCTACTTACTTAAGGTACGACCTATATGTTTATAACGAGTTTTATGGGCAAAGTGACTGTATCTGCTACGTCGTGAAGCCTCAGGTTATAGTAAGGCTAAGTAAGGACTACATAATTAACAAGTACCTACTGGTGGAACTTATTTACAAAAGAGAATTTTATAAAATGACCCTGCACGCTAGAACTTAAAATTACCTCGTAATATCGCTCATCAATACTCTGCAACGTCGTCGAAAAGCAATATTACCATGCACAACGGCAAATGGCGAATTTTCTTCCCAACTTATACGTACAGCAAAACAACAAACAAGTAAAACTGACAAGGGGTAGAATAGAATATATAACTGCATCGGTTGAGAGTGATGCCCGGGTAGTACTACGTAACTTACTTAGGCGCGATTAATATCTGTACTGTACCCCATAAGCAAAACTGTTTATTTAGACTTTTTAATCAACATAAATAATAATACCAAAATTTCTGGTTGTAGAACCCCAGGAAATGACTAACTTTCATCTACAAAAATTGTTGCTATCACAAGTAAACAACCCTATGAAATTTCAAATTTCAAAGTAGGTTTTAATGTTTAGAGTTCAAGGTACGCAAAAAACAATTGTTGATATTTATATCACAGTAATAAATTAACAGAATGCAACAAAACCTAGTAAACTTTCAACATAATACTTTGAATACACAATTCCATATTTTTCTGAATAAATCCCAGGGACATATATATATGTATGTAGCGTTTTTGCGTAATTTAAAATACATTAAATGCACTTTAAATTACGCAAAAACGCTAGGTTAGCTTAAGTAGAGCCTGGCGGTTCTATTCGGGTAAGGCTCCTTATTTTTACATTAATTATTTCAACTAATAAAATAATGGAAAAATAGAAGAGTATTTTCATAGAAATCTTTGTTGAAGTTTTAAAATGTTATTAAGTAGTAACGAATTATAAACTTATACTATGAATACTAGTATGTATATATTCACAGGTATCCAGTATCCGTGTGATATATGCAGTGTTTATTGTATTACGGTACAAACAATTACTATGATATATTTTGAAGCTAAAATATAAAACAAAAATTGGATTTACACACCTTCGGCCTTCAACAACGATATGCGTAACCTAAATCAAGATAAACCTAATATCTAACGTCTAAAAAATACTTGCAATGACTTGCATTTGCATCATCCTGAACCAGAATCCATTGGTTACACCATAACTAAAATACTGCTTACAAATTCATTTGGACTAAATAAAAGAATACAACGCATCCGTCTAGATATTTGTACCAGGTACTGGTCCTAAACTCCTAACGTGTAGCTGTTTACCGATCAAAAATGTCTTGTAGAACCTTCAATCTCGGAATTACGAAACAATTTTAAATTTTATATGCTACTCAAGGATAGTTAAGTCCCCCCAACCCGATAAACAATGTTGACCTAGTATATACAATATTGATTGCTTAATTGCGTGACATAGTAGCAACCGGTATGACAGTCAGAACCAAGTAACACAGTGGCACTGAAATTTTACACTTTGGCTGTGTGGAGTGTTTCTTCCGTTGAGACACAGAGATAATAAGGAATGAAGAGGCCCCCGAACATGTGGTTTCGGAAAGCAAGTAGGTACATAATTTGTAGTCAAAGGTTAAAATGTCATAATGAGATTAGCTCCAGAGTTCGACTAACGGATTCACAAATACATTTGGAGCTTCAATCATACTGTAAATAGCATAGGAATGAACAACTATTGAAAAATAAATTGCAATCAAAAACCAATAAACATCATCCAAATGCATTTTTCCAGTAGGTTTTTTCACATAAAAGAAACAAAATAACATTAAAATAGCACCAAAAACTCCACACAAGTTATCAACCTGAGCACATATACAAATCATGAGTAGCGCGGTAATAATCTGGTTAACTCGGTTAAAAAATTGCGAAAGATTTGGATATTTACCAGTAGCTACCGTTTTGGCAGCCAAGACAATTAGCGGCAAATGAGCAAAATAACTATGCCAATAGGTCAACAGAAATGAGTAGACAAACAAATGGTAACTTTGTAAAAGTAAAAAAGAAAGGTAATGGCAGATTTGGACTAAGATTGAAAATCGTCCCTTCAGAGGCTTGAACTCTTTTGCAGGAGGCTCCTTTGTTAGAAGCATCTCAGGAAATTCGACCACTGTCTCACTCATCAGCAGAGCCAGAATAAACCATATAATTTGAAACCATTTGCAAAGTTTACTCTGAGAAGATCCAAAAACGCTGAGTACGCAGTACATGCTCGAAAGCAATGGTATGACTAGCAGGAACCTCACTATCCATTTTCTTATTTCCATATTGACTGCAAAATTCAAAATAAATTTAGTAAGTAAACATTTGCATTGATTTTTTTTCTACATTCGACGTGAATCATAACTATCAAATAACTATAGTAGAACCACATAAAATAGTTGTAATTA
>JAQFZE010000404.1:0-27266 GCA_034695245.1 Dicyrtomina saundersi | reverse complement strand
TAAACCTGTCAAAGTTAACAGCTTAACCTGTTGCCACGGCCTAACTACATTCGTGTCAAGATCTTTTCTAAGCGTGTACTTCTATTTATTCTTGACTGCATGTAATGTATAGCTTTTAAAGGGTTCTTTCTTATTAATTTCTGTATCATAAAACATAAGATGGAGCCCAAGTTGTACGCATTTAGAATAATATGGTTAGAATCCTAGAAATGAGCAACAACTCCTTCAAAATTCCCCGTCTTCCACCAAGCAATAATAAAGCTGCGAATTGAAGATGGAGTCCAACTAAATGGCAAATGAAGAGAGACCCTCAGATTCAAGATTATTATCATGTCATGGTCATATTATACATAGTTCTGCCAGAGTAAGCATACCTTTCCAACATACATGGTATGCATTTGATATACAATAATTATTAAGACTCATTTTTATTACAACTGGCTAGTGAGTACAACGAGCATTCTGAGTCTATTGAAAATGGACGGACGGACCATTCTTACTATGTAGTTAGCCATTTGAATTTTACATCCATCCGGAATCCACCATTCACATTTCACATATAGCCAGGCACTACGTTTTCCACGTTAAAAAATAAAACCAACAAGTGCAGCCAACCATAATAGCATGAATGAAAGTGTTACTTTCTAAAATCAATCGACTATCAAATAATGCTGTTCTTTGATAAGTGATGTCCAACCTTAGTAAGTGATGTCAAAGAAAAAAATATTCAATTTGAAGCTTGATGTATATAAATCGACGAAAAATGAATAAATCTTGCACAGCACTTGAGCCGAGCGAGAGTTTTCAAATTCTTAGAAAGGGATAAGATAAAATTCCTTCGACCATACTAGTGTCGTAACTTGTGCACAATGTAAGTAATTTGTTCTTTTTTTTATGGGATTTGACATTGGAAAATGTTGGGCACAACTTCAAGAACAATTTTGCAAAATCACATATTGTTCTCCTATGTTAAATCACATAAGGCAATAAATAGAGCAATTGTTAACAAGTTACAATACTAAATACTAGACCATACATACTGCATACAATGGCTGCGTGCTGCATTAGCTGTTACCAGTATTAGCTCACAATGCTCACATTAATATTATTTCTCACATTATTATTGTTGCCTATTAGATAATAAAGTAAATAAAACACTGCACAGCTGGCTTAAATATTTCTTCGATTTAAAACTCATGCCTTTTAGTTATTTCAACATTACTTTTAAGATACAAATTCACTTTTGGCTACCTCTCGAGGTTTGTTATATGTTATATTTATTGTTAGGTTAGGTTTGGGGGAGGGGGGGGGGAGGTAGAAAGAACTGACTGGAAACGGTTTCATGCAGCTTTAGGAGACTGGTCCACTGTTAATTCGAGTTAATTGTTACAAAATATTGTTTTGCAACGTCCTAATCGCATTTCTAGTCGATATGCCGAATTTGATATTGGACATCACTTACCGAAGTTGGGCATCACTTGTCAAAGAAACCCCCAAGTAATATTTTATGAATTGTGAATTCAATGATGCAGCATGTTAATTGGATTCATGGGATCTGTAGGTGGTCAATGAAAAGCTTCAAATTATTTAATTATTGCATCGGACGATAAAATATGATACCCTGATTGCAAATCTGAGCACGGTTAATATATATATCTAGTTAATGCATACATATCTATCCCTTTAATATAATCCACAAAAGTCATTATATTATTATTATTATTATCATTGTTTTCATTATTACTACCTATTCACATAATTTTTATTTAAATAATTTAAATCCGATGTATACTATATGTACCCATTTGACTTTGGCGGTGGAACTCGTTTAAGTCATAGAGTTGGTTTTTGTATTGCTTCTAACGACAATCTCTAACGGAAATTTCCGCTAAACTCCCTCATCTCCTCATTCACAATTCACAGCCCGCAGTCCGCACTTCGCGACGGGTCGTTCGTAAATGATTTCCTCGAAATATCCCCGTTTCTAGGACCCTATGCTATGGCCCCTCCGTCATAAGCGTGACCATTGTGTAAACGGCTGGCTATCTTTAACATGGGATATAATCAGTATCCAAGCCCAATGACGGTAATCGTGAAGGCATTTATGGACCATTCCCAACATTACTACCAATTTTCATCTTCTGATTCACAGCCATTGAGCAGACCAGACCAAAATATTGGCGGGAGTCGTCTGTTGTTTATATCAGTTGTAGTAGTTTATGCTTACGAAAATGTAACTGCTCAACAGGGCTCAACTTCAACTGCTGAACTGAACTTACTGAACTTCTTTTTCTAACCTCGAACTGCTGGAAGTGAAGCGCACTACAATCAACATTAATCAACAATAACTACAATTTATTATTCATTCTTCTAAGTACCGTGAAAACTAAGGTTGAAGGTCGAGACGAGACAGCCAGTGTGGGACCAGGACATATCGGTTGTGCTCTTTAGTTGCCATTATGTACAGTCAACAGTCAGCCTACAAACAATTAGTTAAGTTATAATTTCTTTGACAGCCCAGCTATCCGTCTGATCATTCTGTACTTACACTTGCCAAGTAAGTACGACGAGATTCCCGTCAATAATTTCTGGAATGTTGAAAGTTTGAAGTTCTATATTATTCATAACAATGTTAACGTGACATCTATAATTGATAAAATTTTATTTCAGTGGTAGGTAATTCTGTTGACCAGACTGTCGCTGTGCTGTTGTTCATCATTGGTACCGTCAAACGTGATTAACGTCTAAGTGTGATTGTGACATTTGCATAAAACTTGACTAATAGTAAAGTAAGACCTACATTAAGCTAATAAATGCTAAGACGTTGCGTTGCGCTGGTTGGAGTTAAATAAAATAAAATAGCTCAAAAGGCTTTAGCAATGGGAAGATCCAGGAGTAGCGATGGCAACTACTCATCGGCGAATTCGGATTCAGACGCTGATTCAGTTGACCGACCTGAAAAACGTCCCATACAGCAGAAGAAGAAGAAAACTGAAGTGATTCCCCTTGAATTTGAAGAAACATGGGGTAAAGCTCAACAACTTAGCATCGGTATGTCACTGAATAATTCGACTTTCGTGTAGTATTGAATGGAAAATTGTATAGTTATATGTTATATCATGAATTCTTGAGTTCTTGAATAAATCAGAACATGCCGTTTCTTAAATTATTATGATTGTAAATGTTTAATTATTTTCTAAGATTTGCGCAATTCTAAAACTGCCAAAACCAAGTTAAAACTACCTTGGCCCAGTATGTTTCCATCTTTGAAAAAACGTGCAGAGGAAGTGGGATTCTCTTTGGATGAACTACGCATTTTATGGAAAATCGTCTCTTTCCCTTCAACACATATTAATGAAACTCAGAGACGTACTCTCCTAATGGTGCTGATTCCAATTTCGTCGATCCCAGGTGGTTTTATTGAAGAGATTTGTTTATGGGCTGTAGAGTCCGCTAATTCGGGGAAAAAGGGGAGCATAGGTACGGTGGTGTACGCACTAAAATACCTTTATGGTAAGTATAAAACACATTGTCTACATTATGTAAGATTATTTTTGAAATGGAAGTGCCAACATCATATGTAAAATTATCTGTGATATGCTAGTACACCCATGTTTTTTACTCTGGCCAACCAGCTGTCACCAATATTAATATTAAAGTTACAGCATGCTTAAAAAAGTCTTTGATGCACATAAAAACATTGTATACATATTTTGAGAATTTAAAAAACCATTTGAAGTTCTGCTATGCTTTAACAGTTCCATTTGGGATAGTTTATTGTTATTTTTTAGTGCTGGCATTGTGTTACAGGTTTCAGAATTTATTAATGGAATCTACTGAGCCAACAATAACGTGAAATATTGTAATCGTTTCATTTTGGTTTATACGTAGGGCTAGTGGAGTATTCATTGATCGAAGGAGATTGTTTTAATAAGCCATTTATCTACAATATGTTATTCAGTCTCAATGGTCACAAAGAATTAGTAAGTTCATCAAAAGATCCGTTGAAATTTAAAATTTTTCGAACACGCATTTAAGTTACTAAAAGGTTCCAGTTGATTAGAGTTGCTAACAAGTATGTATAAGTGTGTCTTTGTTTTTTTGAATAGGTGGAATGGTTATTCTTGCTTCTGAGCAAAGTTTCCACGAAAGATGTCATACAGCGGTTTCATGTTCAAATAACTTCCAAGCTGTGGAAGTTGAATATCCCGTCAAATCAGAAAAAGGCCATTGTCAATGTTCTGAAGTAAGCTATTTCATAATCTGGTCATGTTTAATAACTTTAAAATATTTTTGTTTTAACACAGTTTGGCATTTAGATAAATCAGAAAACATTCCTCAATATTAAGTTTCTGTAAAAATTGGTGAATAACATAATGGTTGAATAACAAAAAATTTAATAACTGATTTCAGACAGACCTTATCAAAGAGAATACAAAATTACTGTAGAACTTCTAATTGAACTCTTGGCATCTAAATGTTTGTATAATTTATATCTATAGGCTCTGGCAGATACCCGTGTTCAATTGCAAACTTTACGGTACACATTGTACGCAAAGTTTGTTTATGTTTTGTTAAGTTCAATATTATGCCCAAAAAGTTGTCGGAGTTCATAGAAGTGCAGTGCTTCATTTTTCTTTCTAATATTTAATTAAAAGTCTCATGGCCCTATTTGCCTTTGTATAAACTAATCTGTACCACTATACTGGTCAGATAAACACTAATATTCAGGCTGTGCGATACTATGCTATCATTTTGTTTAAAATCTGGGCCTGCGTTATGTTGACCTTGAAAGTAATTTATTAGTAGCAGGTTAAATCAATATCAGCTATAAATACTACGGCAGTGTGTCATAATTTCGTAAATCTAATTGGACGCAAATATCAATAATCGCTTAGCTATGTATGTGTTTATTTTGTTTATTATTTTCTGATTTTCACCAGTTCCCAGTTCCCCTCTCCTTTTGCTAATGGTAATGTAGTAATGCATCTCGCGCTCAGTCAGTCCTCTGTCTCTTAAACTCATTTACCATTTAGAACGATGCTAATATTATACTGAGAGTCTATGTTAATTTCCTTTGTGGATACATCAGACGTCCCATTTATTATATTTGGGGTTTCTCTTTTTTGTGCAGGCTTTTCAAAGTTATTCGTCCTGATTACTTGCCGGATAATGTATTCGCAATTCATGTAAATTACAAAGGCAAAAGTTCAAAGCTCTTAGATGAATTTCGAGAGCTACTAATTGCAGCGAAAAGGCGAATGCTTGGATCGGCTGGGAGAGATGATGTACAGAATTTCGATTTGACTGTAGCCGACCCGTCTCAAGTCTTTCACAATAATTTATTTCCTGATACGTGCCCCGCATTCTGTAACCACTCTTGGAAAAAGTATGTACTAAATAGATTGTCTCTAAACTTTTTATAATATGTACTATTAATAATTAATAATTGGAAGTAAATACTATAATTAGTAGCACATAAAGCTGATACTTTCAATTTCTTCAGTGTGGATTCCAAGCATGTTCCCAAAAATAGCGTTATTGTTTGGGCTCTACTCAAAACTTCAAGGCTTGGAATTTTTAAAATCGACGGAGAACTATTGGAATTATTGCAGTCCTGGTTGCAAATTAATTTTCTACACAGTAAGTACCAGTGTCCTTAAATACTATTGCTGTATTACTCTGAGGCCTGAGGCATTCTTTTGGGATATTCGTGAAAACTTTGAAATCTGTATTTCACATTTTAATTTTGGAAAATTACACTAGAATTCACGAGTTATAAAATGGAGCAGAAGCACCGGTACGAGTTCATCCTCAATAAATGTGTTGAAATTAGTGAAATAATTGGACACGGACTCCATGTTGTTGACGAATGGCTTCCAGAGTTTATTTCCATGTGGGACATGGTATTATGGAGAGCAAAAATCCTTAAATTGTTCTCTTATATGAACATTTTTGAATTTTCAGGTAATAATAAATGTTTGTATCCTCCTAACCACAACAATAAATGTTGTTATAATTTGAGGTTACGTCAGTTTGTAGGTCCGCTTTGTAAACTAATAGTTAAGTACACGTAAGTATTTTAAATTTTTTGTTTAGAATTTTATGGCCAAATGCTCCGGAAGGTTGAAATGGATTTTCTGTATTCATACTTGAACGAAAGCAGTCAAGTGTGGGAGGCGTTGGAGCATCTATTGATGCGATGGGTAAAACTAGCGAGTGCTTCTTACAAAAGAACACCGAATGCAGAAGTCGAAGGTCAAGATGAAGAAGTCGCTTTGAAATCAATTACAAATTTATACGATTTCATGTTCGGTTTGTGTACGAAATACATAGCTGCAAATTTATTTGATGGTGTATCAGAACCACTCATTATACAGATGATCGACACGTTTACAAAGGTAACGTTCAGTGGTTCAGTCCAATTAAGTTATTTACTGTGTATGTTTTAGAAATTATTCGATTTGGGTGTTAATATTTTATTTTATTTTATTTCAGATCTCAAAACTTTTTATTAAAACGCAAATCCCTTTTATGCCTGTTATTCCCGAAGCATTATTCTTTAGTGTCATTTTAATTGATACAACTGATGTTTTTGAAACATTTCTACGTTACTTAAGAATGTAAGTTTGTATTTCCGCACAATTGCAACCATACTTAAGTACTATGCTTTCTTACATTTAAAAAATATGCAATATGAATGCACGTGCTTTTACGTTTCCAGCGCTGATACAGATGATGATTTCCGAGATGAGCACGATAGCAAATTAATGGAGGAAATGAGAATGAACATAAATAATTTCTTTGAAAGGGGAAGTAACTTATGCCTCTCAGGTTTGTTTATGAAGGAACTAGAATTGCTGGATGGAAAAGAGAAGAATGTTTTAAACAAAGCTCTTCAAACATGGACAGCAGCAAATAGCAAAGCACTGGAGGTTTTCGTAGTAGGTCAAACACGAGGAGAGGTACTATATGATCTTCCAGAAATGGAAAGGATTGCGCCAAACCTGCACTGGTATGTATCCTACTTGCAAAAACCTATGGATTTCGTTAATGGGAATAAGACGGTTGAAGCGGGAAATGGGTCTATTTTTAATCCACCTTATTCTTCCACACCAATGCCTACTCATTTAAGAAGGAAGTAAAATTTATGCTGCTTACTAACAGCTGCTACTTCTATTAGTTTATTAGCCCTTGTAAAATGTTGTTGTATTTCGTAAACTGCACACTAATCACCAACTACCAAGTATTAGACTATTAGATAGCCTGTGAGCTGTGATGAAGTGTCGCTGTTCGTCTTCAGCTGTACACGTACTCTGAAAATTAATGTGTATATATGTATATTGCCTTCAATATATACGAGTAACTGAATTGAAATCTCTTTGCCTTTTATTTTTATACGTTTTAAGTTTCTACTGTCAATATAATTTTTTAAAATCAATTCATCTTTCATGACAAAAGTGCAGATCAGCTCAATAGAACATAATTCCTAGTTGTAGTTGTAGGGCAGCCAAGTCTTGTTTGATTAAAATTATCTTCCTCTCATTTCTCTCCCGGTTTAAATAAGATGTAATTATGTTTTAATCAGTTTAGATTATGTATAGTTATAGTGGTAATTGGTAATAAATAAATAAGAATTACCTAATAATTTTATTAATATTTTTATTTTAAAATTTAATCTTGCTTTTGCATTAGTTCGTAAATAAATTTTAGTAGTTTTAGTCTATTTTTTAATACAACAGAATTTAAAAAGTGGTACGTGTGCTACAATTTCGATGTAATAATAATGTCTTAAAATAAATTTTTTTCACTGAAGTTAGAGCCTTAATCGTCACTTATGACAAATGTAGATATCTTATCATCTATCGCATTCGTGTCTGCTTGTAATGAACGTATGTCTTGTATGTGTATTGTGCTCTCATAGCATACTTCATAAAATAGCTCTAGTCTTATTATTATTATTCCTATCTTTATGTTATTTTTTTAAATTCGACTTTATTGCTCCCATGCATCCCCATATTTCGTACTAATAAGACAAATCGTTTATTATGTACTATTATTATTTATTGGTACAGAAGAAAATTCATTCGCATACTTTTTCAATGCATATGTATACTGTAGGTCCCACTTTTGATGTCCCTCCTTTAAAAATCCTACTTCTGAATATTTAAAAACTGTCCACTACTGTTGTATTTTGTTCACAAATCACAATTGTTATTTCATTTGTGATTGTGGTGAACCCACAATCACTACCACAAACTAATAAAACTGGATTGTACACAATCACAATACCCATCACAATCACACAAGATCAAACATGTTTTTCCACTAGTCGCTAACGAACGTTTTGTGAACAATCACAATATTAAGCTGTTATACCACATTGTGAACAATGTTAATTGTGAATGTTTTGTGATCTCAGAATCACAAGTATTCACAAACAATTGTGAACAAAATAAATACAAGTACTGTCCACCCTACATTTTACCTTACCCTCTTTTTCAAATACTGTGCCCTCTTTACTACCCTCTTTTCCCTACATTCTCCTAACTTACCCTACCCTCTTTTTAAAACACTACCCTCTTTATTTACCCTACATTTCGTACATTTTCCCAAAGTTTCATACTTTACAGCTATGTATCCTTAAATAAAATTTTAAAATTAATTCACAAATGAAACCTCAGGCGTTAACGCTTTATCAAACTCTTTATAAAGTACATGTATGCATAAATAAAATATAGAAAAATAATTCACCCACGGAAACTTCTTCAAACGGAAAACACTCTTTATTTTTATTTTCCTTAAAATAACAAAGTCTTAAATGCCTGTGAGTATATTAGAGACTACTAGTTTAACTTTTTTGCTTTACAAATGGACCAGTGCAGTGCTATAGACATATAGTACAAAAACTGAAGTTATGTTTTACAGCGTTTATTAGATTTACCATTGAAATAATTCTAATTAAATCTAATGTGTAATAATGCAAATTACAAAAGTAAGTGTTCCTGCCTGTCAGTAATACGCAAAATCAAAAAGAGAAGAAATTATTCATAGACGTTCTAGAGAAATATTAATATTTAATCCGCCAAAACCCTACATTTTTCCCCTCTTTATTTTGTGTTCAGTAACCCTACAACCCCTCTTTTTTTCTTGTAAATAATGTTGCTCTATATTTTTCTTACCCTACGTTTTCAAATTCAATCCAAAAACCTAACTTATTGCCCTCTTTGTGTACCCTCTTTGTTTGGAGGGTGGGACCTTTGAGTCTGTATAGTGTCTACTAAAATGTTTACAAACAGTTCAACGTGGTGCAAAAATTTTCGCTCGGGCTGTCAAACTGAGATCCACAGTAATCCACACCGAACCGTTATTAGCCTCTCTCAACGCGGAAATCCCGGGTTCGGGTTTGAATTTATCGATCTTGTACCCGCTGTTGCTATAAGCTACGATTCGTAGCCTACGAATATCTAATCGATTCATACCTTGCAGTAGAAAAGAAACCAGAATATGTTACAGTTTTTACTCTCAGATTTTTTTTCTGTTCATACTATAGCCCCATACTATTACTATTAAATGTAGAGATACAGCTGCTTAGTGCAGACGTCCGCTAACAAGGTTAATAACTAATTAGAAAATTATACTAAACGAAGTGTGAACTGTGAACCTGTAGAAAGGAATTAGGAATCCTCTTGGTGGATTCAGCACGCGGAGGTACTATAATGGAATTGAAATCATCCAGTTTGTTGCATTCTTGACTGGCAGTCTAAATGAAATATTAAAATTTACATTTCAACGTCGTTAAAAATATTAAAAAGCTGAGAACAATTTTCAGAAGATTTGCTGTTGTATAATTTAATAAAGAAATAAAACATTGAAAATGGCTGAAACGGAAGAAAATGTTCGGGTAGTGGTGCGTGTAAGACCTTTAAGTGAAAAAGAAACAGAAAAAGGTAAGTATTTTGTCACAAAGCTGCTTTAAAAGACGTATTCAATTAGGCTCATAAAGATAAGAAATAATTGTAAGATAAATCACTTTCAGCATGTAGCTGATGTCAGTGAGAGTTACTGATTATTAATCACATAGTTCTGGACAGTGAGGGTTTATTTGTACAATTTCAAAACTCCATAGTGGTGCCCCTAATTGATTAATATGATTCGTATTCCATACTTGGTTCATAAAGGCATGATAAAATAATTTAGGTTGCAAGAAGGTTTGCGGGGTAGATCCAAATCCTGGCGTTGGAACTATTCATGTAACGAATCCTGCGGATGGAAAACCATCTTCATTCAGTTTTGATGCAGTCTTTCAAGATGCAAGTCAAGCTGAGATATACAATCAGATTGCCCGACCACTGGTTCAAAGTGTCCTCGAAGGCTACAATGCAACCATTTTTGCCTATGGTAAAAATTATGTATAGCATTATTATTTTGTCCTATTCACTTTGCCATTTGATATATATGTACACTAGTTACTCACAATGTAGAGATAGCGTTAAGTACTTTAAGTTTTATTGCTTTATTATTTTAACAGGCCAAACAGGAACAGGAAAGACGTACACCATGGAAGGAGAGCCAACACCTGAGACAAAAGGAATTATTCCCAATTCATTTGCGCAAATATTTACCAGCATCTCTAAAACATCGGGTGATACTAGGTACTCATTTTTTTTAAATTATGTATTCGCTTTATCCCAAAACATAAATTCTATTCTGTACTGCATTTGTGTGGATACTATATTCAACTACATAATATATTGCAGGTTTCTTGTACGTGTTTCTCATTTGGAAATCTACAATGAGGAAGTACGTGACCTTCTAGCCAAGGACCATGAAAAAAAACTAGATGTAAAGGAAGCAAAAGACCGGGGCGTTTACGTGAAAGACTTATCCTCATTCGTTGTCCGGAATGCTGACGATATGGATCGAATTATGGAAATAGGAAATAAAAATCGTAAATTAATTAATAACAACAAATGTCTTTTTTGAATTCTAGTGATTTATAAAATTTATTTTTTTAGAAAGCATGAAATGTATTGTCTTGGTTGCTCAAATTTATTCTTGTAGCGCCCAAAAATTTTATGATTAGGTTCGGTAGCATCCACCAACATGAACGCGATGAGCTCCAGGTCACACGCAATATTTACAATTACTGTTGAATGCAGCACGGAACTTGGTAATACAAGCACTAACAAAGGACGCTCTATTCGTATGGGAAAATTAAATCTGGTTGATTTAGCTGTAAGTCTAATTTCATTAGTCATGCAGTCGAAGTCAAATAATCTCATGTTATGGACCAATCAACACTACAAAATAATTTCAGAATGCTATACACCATCATGTCTAATTTGAAAATCGCAGGGTTCTGAGCGCTTAAGTAAAACAGGAGCCACTGGAAAAAGGTTGAAGGAGGCAACAAAGATAAACTGGTCGCTTTCAAATTTAGGAAACGTAATATCCGCATTGGTCGAAGGAGCAAGCCATGTCCCTTACCGGAACTCAAAACTGACAAGACTTTTGCAGGATTCGTTAGGTGGGAACGCTAAAACTGTAATGGTGAGTGTGTTGCAAGTAAAGTGTTGTGGTTGTGGGACCGTATATAATTGAGCCTTTGGTACTCAACTTGCGCAGAAATTCTTGATGTTACTTTTAACATTACTTGTAATACGAATTCTTGAACAAAGATTAACGGCCAGGCTCAATTATATTCCGTCCCACAATATATATTTTGATTTTGAAATTTCTTACGGTTGTTTTGATTCCTATAAATACAAGAACTAGAACTAAACTTAGACTATTCAAGTTAATTGGCTAATTAGTTAATTTTCAAATTTTAAATTAAAATAGGTTGCAAATGTGGGACCAGCTGATTATAACTATGAAGAAACAATAAATACTTTACGGTATGCGCACAGAGCCAAATCTATTAAAAACCACGCAAGCATTAATGAGGACCCTAAAGATGCTTTATTGCGTCAATTTGAGAATGAAATTGAGGAACTGAGGCGTCAACTGGAGTCTGAGCAACAAGCAGCCGCGGCTGATGGTACTGCCCCACCTCCAGCTATAGATGAGGACCACCATTCCTCAGGTACAAAATTCCCTTTAGCGCAGTGCAGTGGTATGAATTTCATCAATAGTACAATTGAAAGTGAAAGAGATAATTCTTTAATAATTTTGAGAAATTTCGTTGAATTGATCCTTTGCATTTTATATTTTAATTCAGGTGAAGATGACGATGAGGTTGACTCGGATGAGGATTTACAGATTCAAATGAATGATGTTGGTGACTTTTTGGACCCACTTGCTCCTGAATCAGAGGAAGCGCTAACGGGTATAAAGGGGGAATTAGAAGATCAGGAAAAAATGTCTTCTTCGATAGGTGAAGTTGCAAAGGGCAGGAGGGAGGCTTTGAATGCCTTGAAAGAAAACGTTGAAACGTGGAAAATCCATGAGTAAGTAATTACTGCAAATTCTAAAAAGCCTTCAAAGTATCTCTGAAGAATTAAAAAATACTAATTTATATCAGTACAAATAAATTTTTGCTCGTTTGTTTCACAGGGAGGAAAAAGAATCATTAAAGTCTCGCCTAAAGTCTATTAAAAAGAAAATACTTATTGGTGGTGAAAATCTTTTGGATAAGTCACAGCAACAAGAACAATTGCTTTTGCAGTCCATGGAGGAACTTGAGCTCAAAAGGGAAGAAGAAGCAGAGTTGACGTCAAAACTTCAGTCCCAAGTGGTACGAACATTTAAAAATTTAAACTAAACTTTAAGCCTTATTTGAAAATTTGTTGCCTGAACTAACTTGTCTAGGTTAGAAAAATGTTAAAGAAATACGCGTTCAAACATGAATTAATTGATTTTCTTGTTCCTGCATTTAGGCGGAAACAGCAGAAGCGGAGACAAAAATAATCGGTCTACAAGAGCAAGGATCAGCCTTAAATAAAAAACTAAAAAAAGTATGGAATCAATACCATGGGGTGAAGACTGAACTAGATCAAGTTCGGCTGGAATACCAAGGGGAAACAGATACTGTTCTTGAAGATATTCAGAAAATGACAAAAGAACTTCAATATTTGAATGTCGTTCTTGACTCCTACATTCCTGGGCCATACCAGACATTGATTGAGGAGAACTGTACATGGAATGATGATGTGGATGATTGGAGTCTGAATTGTATTGCGTATGCCGGAAATAATATGCAACGTTTTAATGCCGAAGAGGACGAAAAAGCGGAAGCTAAAAAGAAATTACAGGTATTTCATTCCACGCTACTATTGATATTACCTATTTTGAGAGGTACAAGTGCGGAGTTTGATTATATGTTATGTCGCAATTTCCAGAGCGTAAACCTCTCAGCTGTGTACTTGAATCCGGACGCTGATGAATCTTTGGAACAGATAGCGTTGCCTACGACGGCAAGATCGGCTGAAGATCGGCCATGTACACGGGGTAGTGCAAAGAAGAGGCAACAACCAGTTCCTGGTCGATGGTAGTTGCCTGATGCTTAAGTAGCTTGTATTTCTTGATTGAAATTGTAATCCTCACAGTGCCTCAGTCTCGTTTTCGCGTTTAAAATATTATTATTTTAATATTATTATAGCATTATTTTGTTCACCTAACCGTAACCGAGTTCTATCAAATTATCCAGTGCTTAACTTTGATTTTACCACCACCATCGCTTGTTATATTTTAATAAATGAATAGAAAATCCGTTAATTAGATGTCCTTATCCTTCTTTTGGTTCCTGATCCACAATTTTTGATAATCGAACAGTGTTTTTTATGGCAGCACAAATTATGTACCTGCCTACGTACTTTTATGCATGTGTACTGTGTACAACTTCATGCAACTTTCATTTTCAGTTGACTAATTGAATTAGGATTTCTTCACTTTTACACATATCACAAGCACACACATTGTTTAACTACATTTTTACTGAGTAAGGACCTTGGGGAAGCAGCGATGTGGCCTTAGTATAATTAACTGTCTGACAATTGAATTTTGTAAGAATGCAAGCAAATTGAAATGCTTTGTTGGTAGGTAGGGTGGAATCCACCCGATTGATTACAGTGATATAATCCATTTGCAGGACAGGAGATATGATATACAGGACTAATTAGGATATGGATATACACTGGTAATCTACAATCGTGATTGGTTTCTAAAATGTAAAAAAAACAATTCTAGCAAGAACAAAAATAAATGAAATAAAATGCACAAAAGTACAGAACAGATTATGAAGTATTACTATGTCATTCATTTCATTACCGAAGAAACATTATTACTTAAAATTAGCATTTATCATGAGTATCATGGAATGTTTGCAGTTAATATTAACTATTACTCTTCTGCCTTTTCTTTCCTTAATTACATGCGATTCGTTTTCAGTTAGGTATGTTACTAAATTAATCGTTTTTTATATATATTTCTATTGCTCAGAGTTTTTAAAAGAAAATCACTTTGGCTATGAATGAAATGTCATAAATTACTTATGTTACAGAAATATATTATGTCCACCATGGACAGTCCATATGTGTCAGTCTATCAATATCACTATTCATCATTGATTGTACGGATCATCATCACTGGGTTTGTTCATGCTCATGTTGGAGAAGTCGTCGCTAACGCCGTCGTAGTCAGTATCTTCATCATCACATTCTCCATCGCTACCCCTCTCAGTTGTTTCAGCTTCTCCAGTGTAATGCATCACTGCTCGTGGGATAAATGTTTCGCGAATAAATTGGCCAACGTCAAAATCTCGTGTCAACTGAACTAAAATGTCTTCATCCATGTCAAAATTGGGATCGGACGGAACTGTAAAAATGTACATTCAGGGTTTAAAGTTATTCGACATATTATGCACCAAACATTTTGTTTCCATTTGCAATAATTTATTATCGTCCAGATTGGCTTTGACTTATAGATAGCCCATTTTTATTCAAATCAAAAAATCAATGTTGAATTTGCATACTATTCTGATTGTGAGAAATGAAATAGGAAATAAATTTTAACTTACTCTCCGGTGGACTAAAGAAATCAAAAAAGGAAGGTACTTTGAATTTTTCAGTGATAAGCCGAACATTTCCACTTTTATCCTTTATCTTCTTCTGCCTCAGCATTTGTGTCACGTTTTTTCCTTCGTTCCAGGTTATAGTGCAGCCCTAAATATTTTCAATTTTCATATTCAGTCGATTAGCGTATTATGTTTCAGATAGGAATGCATGTCGACTGGATTAAGGCGTAATATTCCAGCTGACTGAAGAAATTCAAACTACTTACATACTATGTTGTGGTTGTGGCTCGTGATTGTTTTTGTTTACATTCATAGTCAACAACAAAATAAAAAGCTAAAATAAATACATATACAAATGCGATAAAATATACAATTTAATGTACCTAGGCATGAGTCCGCATGAGACTCAAAGACTGGCACGCATTTATTTCATTTTATTTAGCACTTACCTGGCAGTTAGTAATTTCTGGACCGTCATAGGACAGTGGATCCTTTTCGTCGACACTATTTTTCATCGTGTAGGATTTAGTTAAAACTTGATTCGAAAAATATTCGTTTGGATTGAAACGAAAATGAAGCCTGAAACCCTGAAATTCATTAAATTCATTTTTATTACCATAAAGTGATACATTTTTCGTTAATATACTAATACACATACAATAATACATATCTTTTATGCTAGGCTAGATTAACTCCAACAACGTACACAAAATCAAACCTCAATATAAGATGTATTTCAATTTTTTCCTCTAACCCGGCAGTGCCCGGCACACACACGAAGAATTCATTTTGCATTTGGGTCATTGTTAATGTTTTGCCCCACATTGTATTCCAATATTGCAATTTTTCATAAAAAATGAAATGAAATAGCTGAAATACTATAGTCGTAATTGTTAAACTTACAGAAGGATCATTCACAAGCTCGACGTTAACGTTTTCAAGGTATTGAAGAACAGGTTCATCATGTTGTTCAATCATTTCTGCAATGACACCAACATTCTTCATCGCCGTAAGCCAAAACTGAGGAATTCCCTCCACGGCCTCATCTCCTTCTCCCTCTTTGTTTTCATTGTTTTCATCCCTGTAAAATGATTAGCATTCTGACATTCTGACATTCTCCAAATTTATATTTATATTTGCAGTAACAGTGGATTCATGTTTTTACAATTAATGTATTTGACTGACCTGGCCTTTCGTAAAAGGTTGTAAGCAGCATCACTTTCCTCCGGGAAATCACATTCTTCATCCTTTGGTTCATACTTGCCCGTTATTATTTGAAGACGCTAAACGGTTCAAAAGTTAGTAAGATATTTTACAACTTTGAGAAAGGAGATGTAATGTTTAAGTATTTACTGAATACCAACTATATAATACATTGGTATAATCTCGGTTACATGCATTCACTCAAGAAAACTACCTATACCTTTGAATACAACGGTTGAAACAAACTTTCATATTTACGCTCCAGAGCGCTTATCTCGTCATAGAAGCGACTTTCAATTTGCATCCCATTTGATAAAATCTTCTTGAGGGCTTTCACACGACGTCGTATGGGAAGTGGCTCCGTCTGTGACAAAAAAACTTTTGATACAATATTAACAATAACAACTACTGAGAACAGCCTAATAACATTGTGAAAATATATAAAGTCGGCCTGATTTTAGTTTTTTAATGTGTATTGGCTGTGCTTTTTCATTAAATATTTGCTAGCTAAAGATTGCCGAACAAGTCTGGGCCTTACCAATGCATTTTCATCAACAGTTTTAAAATAATGACTAATGTCAATCTCTTCGCCATCCCCGACTTCCCTGTCCAGATTTTGACCACCACCTTCTCCTCCGTCATGCGGCACCCTGTTTGCAGTATCCATTCTAGAAAACTTGGACGCGAAGGGAGGAAAAACTTTATAAGTGTTAAAACTCAAGAATACTAACCGTTGGAAGAAGCCAAGAAGCTTCTGTTGCACAAGCCAATTCATTTCCGAATACTCGGAAATGAAATGGACTTGACAATGACATCACATGCATTACTGAATGAAATCAATACTTATTAATTTCTACCTATTTTTTTAATAGCATAATACTATTTATGTTGGATTCCTAGTATTTCCTAGACGTTTATTGAAGTAGAATGTATTAACCTTGTATTCTTTGTATCTTATTAATATTACCCTATCACCAAATTTTATATTACCAATGTATAATAAATATGTATGCATATTTGTAATTAATTATAATTATCTCAGAAATATCATAATTATATATATGAGTTATTTCGCCATTTGATAATATTTATATTTATAGCAAGGGCAAGGAAGGACTTTTCAATTTTTGGATTTCACAATATTGTGTATATTACTGGTATAACAGAGTAACGTCAACTGTTAACTGATACGATATGTCCTAGTAGTTATAATGTATTATCCAATGGACTTAAATAAATAATACGTGTTATATAATAATGTAATAAACTTTTAAAACGCGAATCAACAGTGCAGTGTACAGTAATGTATTTATGATGGAGTACTCTAAAGGTTTAATTAAAATTTATGAAATCAATTAGGTTTGTTTATTTGCTTGTTTGCTGGGGTGGCTAGGATTGCCTTAATTAAATGCATACACGTTCCATCACGGCACCGCCGAGGGCCGATGAAAATGTATGCACTTACTTCAACATTTTTGTGGTGTGTGCTTTAGTGATATCACCGTGCTGTGGCATCCAAAGTTAAACAAACTGCAAAGCTGCAAACTACATTGCAACTTGAAACACAGTCGTAATAATTTGTTGCCCAATCCATTTTTTGGATTGGGCCTATTAAGATATGTAAGCCCCAATAGCACCACAAATAAACTACATCAATTAAAAAATGCAATTAAATGTAATAACATAAGGTGATGATGCGGATATGTTTATAAGCAACAAAATAATCCAGATTTGGCTTGAGAAAATTGCTGTTGTACACACTTGAATTTAACGTAGACAATGATAATGTAATTATGGACATGGACTACGAGTTGACAAGTTTAATTTTAGTTTGAGCAGCTCAAAAGCTAAACAACTGGAAGACTGGAACCTTTAACTGTAATTTAGTTTAGTCACTCGAGTTTAGTGCAGGTTTACAGGTCAAACGGATCTCGGATTTGTTTGTCAGATTTTGGTTCAAAATTATTATTATAACACTGACATTAAATAACGTTGTTTATTTTGTTTTGGCAAACCAGAAATAAATGGCGGAAAAATTTCTGCAAGCGTGCGAGCGTCAACACGCGATTCATACTTTTTCAGTCATCCTTATAGTGTTTCAAACCACTTAGAAAAGAAACACCATTACCGTAGTAACTAAAAAAGGTAACATTTTTAAAAATTATTCAACACCTTAATTAGACAGCAAG
The DNA here is from genome assembly GCA_034695245.1 of Dicyrtomina saundersi. Lineage (NCBI taxonomy): Eukaryota > Metazoa > Arthropoda > Collembola > Symphypleona > Dicyrtomidae > Dicyrtomina > Dicyrtomina saundersi. The sequence goes on along the minus strand of JAQFZE010000404.1, from coordinate 8,858 downwards.
AAAGTAGCGCAGCGGAGCTAACACGAGATAATACGTATATCCTGTAATATATACATAAACAAATTTTCCAGGCCAAGTTGGTGCGAGGCCAATTTGTGGACAGACCAATTTGTGGCCAGGCCAACTTGTAGCCAGTCCAATTCGTGGCCAGGCAAATTTGTGGCCAGGCTTTGTGGCGAGGCCAATTTGTGGCCAGGAAAATTTGTGTCCAGGCCAATTTGTGGCCAGGCAAGATTCTGGTCAGGCCAATTTAAGGCCAGGCAGACTTGTGGCCATGCCAGATTGTGTCCAGCCTATTTTAGTGCCAGGCCAAATTGCGGCTAGCCCAATTTGTGGTCAGGCCAATTTGTGGACCGGCCAATTTGTGGCCAGGTCAAACTCTTCCCAGGCCAATTTGTGGCGGGGCCAATTTGTGGCAAGGCCAATTTGTGGCCAGGCCAAGTTGTAGCCAAAAATCCGCCTGGCCAATTATTGGCCAGGCCAATTATTGGATAGGCCAATTTGTGGCCAGGCTAATTTCAACTAATTTGTGAGCAGGCCAATTGTGGCCAGGCAAAGTCGTGCCCAGGCCAATTTGTGGCCAGGCCAATTTTTAACATGGCCAATTTGTTTCCACGCCAACTTGTGGCCAGCCCAATTTAGAGCCAGGCCCATTCGTCGCCAGGCCACTAGGCAAATTTGAAACCAGGCCAATTTGTGACCAATCATATTTGTGGCCAGGCCAATTATTGGCCAGGCCAATTTGTGGCCAGAAAAAATTGTGCCAAGGCGAATTTGTGGCCAGCGCAATTTGTGGCCAAGCCAATTTGTGGCTAGACCAAGTTGTGCCAAGGCCATAATTATGCCTGACCAAGTATTGGTTAGGCCAATTATTGGCCAGGCCAATTAATGGACAGGCCAACTTGTGACTAGGCCAATTTTTGGCCAGGTCAATTATTGGCTAAGCCAATTTGTGGCCAGGCCAATTTGTGGCCAGGCGGATTTTTGGCTAGGCCAATTTGTGGCCTGGCCAAATCGTGGCCAGGGTAATTTGTGGCCAGGCCAATTTATGGCCAGGCCAATTTGTGGCCAGGACAATTTGTGGCCAGGCCAATTTGTGGCAAGGCCAATTTGTGACCAGGCCAGTTTGCGGTCAGGCTAATTGGCGGCCTTGCCAATTTGCACCCAGGCCAATATGCGGCCAGGCGAATTTGCGGCCAGGCCATTTTCCGGCCATGGCATTTTGCGCCTACGCAATTTTGCGTGCCAGGCCAATTTCCGGTTGGGCTAATCTCCGGCCAGGCCAATTTTTGACCAGACCATTTTGTTTGTCTAGCCAATTTTTTACCTAGGCTAATTTTCAAGTGGGCCAGGGTATTGGCCAGGCCTGTTTGGCCTGTTTGTTTGGTTAGGCCAATTTGCAGCCATGCCAGATTGCAGTCACGCCAATTTCGGGCCAAGCCGTTTGCGGCCAGGCCATGTGGTGGCAAGGCCAATTTTCGGCCATGCTAGTTTTTTAGACTGTCCTATTTTCGGCCAGGCTAAATAAATTTAAGGCCACTTTGCGGCCAGGTCAATATGCGGCCAGGCCGGGCCAGGACTATTTGCTTCCTATCCAATTTGCGGCTAGGTCTATTTGCGGCTAAGCTAATGTGCTGGCAGGCCGATTTGCTGAGAGGATATCTTATCGGCCTTGCCAATTTGCGGCTAGCCTAATTTGCGGACAGTCCAATTTGCTTCCAGGCCAGTTTGCAGACACGCCAATTTCGGGCCAAGCCAATTTGCTGCAGGCCATTTACTAGCCATGCCAGTTTATATGCCATGCCATGCTTTGTCCAGTTACGCAGATTCGCGGCCGGGCCAATTTATTTGCCAGACCAATTTGCTGCCAGGCCGATTTTCGGCCAGGCAAGGCTTATACATTCTTGTATGTGCATACTAATACATCCAAAAAATTCACTAATAAAACAAAACTTATGTGCATGTAATATATACGGCCTTGCATCTTGGAATTACATGCTAGGGACTATTGTTCTTGGGGGACCAAGTGGCAGGCGGCCATTACATACAGGGGACCAAATGACCGGGGCCTAAATAGCAGAGTACCATTATAATGGGAATATGGCTAGGGAGCCACTTTTCAGGGGACTTCGAACCACTCAACCGTTGTGTTTAACCTTACCAAGTTGCGGTAAGAACTATATTTAGGGAGTTACAGTTTTACTAATTTACATGCTTGAGCACATTACAGCTGATTTGGTTACCATACCGAAGTTCCTGCCGACGGTGCAGCTAAGCCGCCGGTACTACACTAGTGAAACTATGAAACACTTTTTGTCTATATGGATGCAGTTTTAATTCAGTTATAGCACAGCTGCCAAGCCCCTCAACTGCCACTCTCCGTTTTTATACTGCGATTTTATGCTGTAATATATTTCGTGGTTTAATCCTTTTATTTTTATTATTGAATAATGAAATAAATTATAGCAATTTAGAATAACTTACTAGTTAGATGTACTATGAAGTGATTTTAATTTTAAAACTTTTATTTGCAAAACATCATAATATTATGGACACCCAATAAGCGAATTAGACTATTATCATTACGTGTAATCAGAGATAGGAAGGATACACCAGTTCTAATAATACTGATCTTTACAAATGACGACTCACCAATAAGTGATAAAAATGGTTTAATGGTCAATAATCTTCATCGAATCACAGTTCTTGGGTCTTCTTCAACTCTTGAGAGTAAATATTTGAAATCACTACTAATTATCACTATTAATGCATTTTAAATCATAACTGCATATTATGCTGACTGCACACACAAAACAAAATTCTTCAAAACATTATTTGTGCGCTAGGAGTCTTCAAGTTTCATTTTAGCTTATTGATGAAATGAATAATGTTTCATTATGTATCGCTTTGTTATTGTATCGACGCACCATATTTAATTTATATCTGAAATTATGTGGAGGAGGGAATTATCCTCCACCTTAAATGTTACTAAATTTTAATTATCTTTAGGGGGTTCCTAAATTACAGGTATTCACAATTCATAATCTTAGCTTCAGTTATTACTTGCAAAAAGATTATTATGTATTAAGTACTTACGTAGACGCATACATACATCCTTTCTTCTACACGCACACCTCCCTAATTTGTTCTATGTGCTACGAAACAAAAGGTTTGCAACGTACTGTGTAAGTCAGAAGAAATGCACAAAGTATTACTAGTTACTAGGCAGCTTTACTACGTATATAATATCTACTTTGTTAATGCACCATATAATTAATAACTGGAATAGGCATTATTTGTAGTCCATTGAGAAGTCATATAGAAAGTTGATCAGGTTTAAACTAGCCACTACTTAATTCATAGATTAAATGTTTTCCATTTCATTGACAAAATGATTCAGTCGATGTAGAAAATTAAGCAACGTATCAATCTAAAACTTTAAATATCGAACGAAATTGTAAAACCAATGAAGACAATAAATGATCACAACTTATCAACTAATAATAACGAAGACAATTCATGTGAGGTCCCAGAGCCCAGAGGTCCTACTGATTTCTCAACCTTGAGACTCCTCCGGACTAGCAGGGGTACTTGGGTATCCTGGCTCAATTGGCACAGGTATCCAAGCTTTTAAGACCTTCAATCCTCCACTGATGATTCCTCTCCAAGAATATTTTCCTTCGTCCGAAGCCTGTGGGGTTGCAATCGGCGCCGGAATCTCATCGTTTCTCGACAAATTAACATCATTTTCGTCCGATATGGAATCTTCAAAAATCTCATCCTCTTCCTCTTCCGTGGCTGCCCCTTTATCGTCCACTTTAATCTCCGGCGTCTCAGTAACCACCATTACATTATTCCCATCGCATGTTTTTTCAAGTGGCTGGTGTTGTGAACAGATGTGAGCCAGCTCAGTGCAACTATCGACTTCAGTTTCAATGTTGTCCTCAGCAGGAAGTAGAAATTGAGCGATAATGCTGCTAATGCTTTCATTATCTATCAGAGCTGAGCTGATATTTTCCTGAAAATCTTCAAGTGTGGCCGGAACTGAGGAAACAGCCTCTCCACTGTCTTGTTTAGCATCGTTCATTTCTTGATTGTCATCTGCTGAAATTGAAACCACGTTTTCTAATATTTCGTCACCATTTGAAGTCTTCACACCGTCTTCCTCCTCGAGTTCCCTTTCAGCTACATACACCGTAGCGTCTGCTCCGGTCATCTGTTCCCCTGAAGTACTGCTGTCATTCTTAACCTCAACCAATGTTTCCAAAACAGGAACTTGTATGATTTCCACCTTTGTTGGGGCTGCTCCCTTTTCTGGTTCTGTCTTTTCGTCTGGTTCTGCCTTTTCGTCTGCCTTCGATTTTTCCTGAAATAAAAAGTAATTTCATAAAATTTAGTTTGAAAATCTCTGCATGATTATCTTAACAATCTGAAACCCTACATTTCCTTGATTTGAGAGAGTGAAGATAGACCACGTAGTACATAGATTTATTGATATATTTACTTCATGCAAGGAATTGAAATAAAATCTTACCAGAATTACGATATTGAAAACAAGGTATTGTAATTTTGTTCCTGTGCTTCTCTGACCATACGGATACAAGTTCGGCGCCATTTTCTCAGCCGATAATTTCCAGTACTTTCCAGACTTCCTTATTTTTTCAGAAGGCACCGAACGGGAATATATATCCAAGACTGCAGAATTGCTTAAGCTGCTCTCATTACTCTGCCAACAAAACAAAGCAATGATGTTTAATGTTAAAAAGAATGTTGAATCCTCAAAAATCTGGAATCAGTTCTTAATATATTTTAGACATGCAAGATTATATGTACACATACACAAAATTTAAATTCGCACATACATCTTTGCTTCGTAGCTTCAGGTGAACCTCAAACTTGTAAAGATTTTCATGGTCATCAAGGGCATACATCCACACCATCCAATTCCCTCCATGTCTTTCCACAGTCAGAAAAAAAGTATTGTTAAAACATTCAAGGATGCAACTAACCCAGCGCAACTTTTCATTCAACGAAACTGAAAAACAATCAGAAAGAATATCATAGTTACCACAATTGTAATCACAGCCAGAACCTTTAGCATTATAAATACAAACTTAGTACTAATTATTTACTAATTAAGTATAAATATAAAATTACTTTTTTCGGGTCTATCGTAAAGAACTTTAATCCACAGCGCATTCTGACTGAAGGTTTTGACACGATGATCCTCATAGTGCTCGCTGAACGCCGACGATAGATATTTCCCGCAATCGCTGAAAATACAATCCTCATTAGGTCTGAAAGAAAAATATGCATGAAAAAAATTTACGTAAATGGATAGAATAAAAAAATTATGAAATCTGTATAGAAATTGTAAGTGATCAAGATATCAAGAACAGCTCTTAAGTAACAGGAAATAAAAAAATTGAATGGCTAATAATTCATACCTGAAATCACATTCATTATGATGGTTCTCCATGGTGACACTCGTAACGATGGTCTTGCAGCCGAGAGAAGCAAATTTGCATTTGAAGTTTGCAGCCAGAAATATGGCATTGTACAGAGGGAAGCCTCCGGAAGATAAGGCACTCCTATTTCCATCTTTATTGCACTTTCCACCCTCGGGATCGGTGACAGGGCAATCTTTGCCACCGTCTTGCTTATGACAAGAACGGCACAGGTAATGGCCAGACTCACAAAATACGGATTTCTTGGAAGGAATAACGATCAATCCACAATTGGAGCACAACATGGCTTCCATCATCTTCTCGACATCCAGGGATCGGTAACTCGTCTCGGACTCCAAGCTGTCAAGCAAGAAAATACAAAATAATAAATGAAAATGGAACTTTACAAATCAATTTTCTGCAAACATTTTTTTTAAACTCGTGAACCACGTGTTGTGATATTAATAATAATTATGAAAAAGTAATTAATCTGACTTGTGAAAAATAACACTCATTGCTCACTACACTGCTCTTAACTAGCTAGTTTAGTATTGAGAATAAGCAAAAATAACTTACGACTGCTCTCGAGTACCTCGTCCTTCACTTATGTCCGACTCTGAATCTGTTTCGGAATCAGAGGAACTTCCACTCTTTGCTCCATTTTGGCCTCCCACGTTCGAACGAAAATTCTGCCCGGAATTGTTCTGTACACGAGATGATCCTACAGCCTGGGATGACATTGTGAAGAATTTAGATCCACAGCTTACTCTGCACTGCACTGTGTTCAAGTTTAGTTTACTCACGAGTCAGTAACAACTAAAATTATATTTCACTGCAGTAAAATAAAAAGAATGACAATTAAATGCATTTTGTACTGGGTTCTAGTTGTAAGGGATAAGGCCAAGGCCAAAGTAGATCAACTGGTAGAATAAATTAAGATATCTATCTAACTATAGAATTATTTTGCTTTGAACTCAAGCCGGAGAACTTCACGGAGATACTATCTGAATAACAACTGGAAATGAAATCAAAGTAACTTCTAGTTTACAACGTCCTTTTATACCCTCGGTATTTCGACTCAATTCGATTTTTCACACTGTTCTAAACGCTACGTTTTCAACACGGCTAAAGTTCGTATATTTGTATTCAAAGCAGTAACAATATTGTAACTCACTAGTCAGTCAAGGGAGCAAGGGATGCTTTATTTTACTTTAAACAAAACAAGGGAGTTTAAACATGCGTAGTTAGTGTTCAGTGGGCGTGGTTTGGTAGACTCTATAAGGATAAGCAAAACTGTGCGACATATTACAAGATGCATTTAGTATCCGTTAAAAAGAACTACAAACAATGATCAAAAGTGTTCAATTCGTTGGTCGGCTTACAAACTACGCCAATGGCGTTTCTTGTCGATTCCTAGAAAGTCATGTTGGTATGCGAAGCTAGAATAATTTTTCGGTCCAAACTCCAAATATCTAATGAAAAATAAACGTGGAGAATTGTACGCACGCGGAACGTTTTTATTTCATCCTTGAAGTGTTGTAGCCACATCGTTTTTCGTCACTGTTTACCATTTTTATACCTCCAAGTCCACAATCCAATCAAATTAACTGAGTATAGAGGGCGATGGCCACGGTTTAGGTAGTGTAGTAGCATAGAACATATAAACTATATAGCGTGCATGCAGCTTATGGTTAGATTACTGATATTAAATAATTAAGTTTTGCTTATTAATATTTTTCTACGGTGTTTTAGTGCTTGTGATTTCTTTACATTTAATTTTAAAATCGACGACGGCTTTTGTTTTCAAACTGAAAGTATCAAATAGCTTATTCCATGCTCCTCTTTTTGACAATGGCCGATTATCTCTGAATTACATTTATCTTCACGGTAAACTTTGAAATCCATTTATGAACCTATTCCCATGCAGCGAATAAAAAGAACTGCGTTATAACTTAATAATATTATTACATACAAACCTTCCAGCTACGTTTAGAAACACCCCTACAATATCCATTTGCTAGCTGGGACTGGGCGGTGTGATTAAGGCGAATATGGAATTACATAATTTGTATAGTAATTAGATATTCGAGGAGAACGTCAAACGTGGCAGTATTTCTTTTTGCTTAAAATTACATGCTTGCGTACCTATGCTGTGCTAGGTATCAGCTCATGCCAGTATGTAAATACATACTTGATGAATTAATCCCAGTACACCTCATTATAATTTGTAAATGTTTAGAAAGCATTAATAATAATTATATTAAATTATTAATAAATTAAAACGTTGTATGTCGTAATTATTTGAGCAGGCTAAACAGTCGGATGATGTACTGAATATTGTGGCATTTTTCTCTAGATATTATCCCGTAATTAAAAAATAAAATAGTACACTGCTTATTTTTTCAACTGCAAAGGTTGTTGTTGGGGTTCAAGGTTCAATAGTCCCATATGAGAACTGCTATTCGGTTTAATACAATATTATTGGGTCCCAAATTATTTTTCTCTCTTTAATATTACTACTAAATCGTTAACTAGACTTATCTACGATATATACGCTAATTTGTGTATGAACTAAAGTGATAAGTGACTCCATTCATTTTATTCCTAGAAATAAAAATTTACCATGCCGCAGCAAGAGTGAACGGTGTTGAGATTAATTTTAGTGAAAATTGAATATATTTTCATTTATAATTGGGATGCTGCTAATTATAATTTATTACATCTGGACTGAATAGCACGCTACATTCTTTCAATACATAATATAATTAAACGGCTATTGCACAGTAATTGTACCGAAGAGTTTTCATTTCAATGTGCATTACAATCAATTGTTTAAGTAGAAATGCGAAGTCACATAATACTAAATTTATTAATATTTTATATTCCAACCTTAAGCAATTAGAATACAAGAACCCAATTGATATTTTTGAAAATATTGATTTCACGAATGTATTGGTACTTTACAGGTATACAAGAGCATGCATTAATATGCATTTAAAATAAATTCAGTATAATTGTTTTTTAAAAGCGAACTATGCGATGTCACATTGCTGTATTTGTAGTGTCATTAAAAACTGGGTAAGCCAGTTCATGCAAAAGTGCCGACTGAGTCGACACAGTCGACACGTCCACTTAGGAAATATGAATAATAGAGTTTGAGTTGGAATGTTGGATGAATGATGTTTGCAGAAGTGTTTTCTGCTACAATGACCACTTTTAGTGACACTATAATTAATCATAGGACTCATTCCAAAATGCGTCTCTCGGAATAAACACGTCTGCGTGTAGCTCCCCATCCCCATCCATAGAAAACGACAAAAATGATTGTGCCATAATATGTATAACAGTTTACATTTGTCAAAAGTCTACAGCAAACGTTTATCATAGATGAGATAACGTTGTCGCGTAGGT
>JAQFZE010000403.1:0-27275 GCA_034695245.1 Dicyrtomina saundersi | reverse complement strand
TATCCGCAAAACCAAACTTGTAATTAATAATGTTGTATGGGCTGAGGCCAAATCGACAAAATGAATAAATTATTATTTATATATTATTATAAGGCAACTTGCTTGTATTTTATGCTGCGATTGGAACAGTGAGGGAGGAATAGATAGAAAATAAGGGAAATAATTTAAATAAAAAATAATGGAATAAAATACGGATTTTGTAAGTAGTAGGTACGCAATAGGTATTTAGTAGGTAGCCAGTAGATAGGTATTAGGTAATTACTGGCACATGCAGATTTGCGTTGTGTCGTATGCTGAGTGTATTAACGTGAGGGAAATGTGGGCTTTATGTAGGTATGTAGAGTATGTGTAGGTGGATAGGTATATCGGTACTGATATAGGGACTTGAGCTCAATGTATGTAATAGTCAACGGGGCTGTCCTTAGCATTTGAGTAACGGTAGTGAGTGGTGAAATGAAGGCAAGGAGGAAAGAACGGACCGGGGTAGTAGTAACAGTACAGTAGAGGGGCAGCATATTAAAGCATAGTGTCTGAATCCAGTACAATTTCCTTGTTTCACCCCACTATAATTTTTAAATGAGATAAATGGTATAAAGCAAAAGTAAAAATTTAAACTCCTTGCCACTTGCTACACTACTACTACTACGACTACGACTACTGCTTTTACTGCCTTGCCTTGCTTCGACTACAACTCCGACTTCAACTAATGCAATCGTACATACGAATTGTTTCGGTATCGGCTTACACGTTGACTTTCGACTTTGACTTTGACATCTGCTCTACTTTGCGGACACCACAAACTACTAACAGTACAATATTTTGTACTTCAATACTTCTCGCATAATAACATCCATTTGATATTATAAAACTCGTCGCTACGATTACTCGAATTTTACTCTCAACAACGAATACTTTAAAATAGAAATATTGAAGTTGTTATTTTATGCATCTTGTCATGTTACAAATGCAAACATCTACGCTTTGCTACGAATAACTCGCTTTACAACATATTGTAAATTACAATTCGCATAATATTACTTTGTAATTCGGTAATATCTATATAATATTAAAAACGTTTTGCTACAACAACTCAAATTTTACTTTGAACAACCAAAACTCTAAAATAAAGAATTAAAGTTGTTATTTCATGCATTTTGTCATGTTACAAATGCAAACATTTACACTTGGCTACGCACTTCTTGATGCACAACATATTGTGATTGAATACACTACGCATATAATAAATGCACGTATACAAATATACGTTGTACTACGACTATTAAAATTCTACTCGATGTTTTGTGCATCTTGTTATGTTAAAGAAGCAAACATTTACGCTATGATACGTTCTACTTGCTGCAACAGCAGACTACGCTTAAGTATACTTTGCATAATAAATACGCTTATAAATGCAACACCACAAATATTTGACAATAAGTAGTTAAAGCTTTGTATCCTTAGCATAGGTAAGCATGCGAACTACACTCAACAAGAATACATATGTATATGCCATGTGTTTGTGTGCAAGTATTACAAAAATACAAAATTAGGCTTTCGGACATGTGGCCTACCAAGGGCTATGTAATTAGAAGTAAAAAACGTGCTCCCAGAAGTTTTAAAAAATTTTATGTTACTAAACAAAGTTTTATAATTCAACTTAATAAAAACAATAAGTTGTATATTTTTGTAAAAAATGAATTTTAATTTTAGCAAAACTAGAAATAACTTTTTTGTTTATAGGAAATTAGAAGATTTTAAAGCTTGTAATTTTATTTTATTTTTTTGGACCGTAATATCAAAAAAGATTTTAAAAATATTTATTATTGTCAAAATAATATTTCCAAAACTTCTCATTTAAGCAAGCGCTATGCTTACTAAACGTGTGTTGCTAAACAATTATTTTAATTAAATTTGATATTTATGCGTTCAAAAATAGGAAAAATTTAATGGCATAGTTATTTTTTATTTTCAATAAAAAGTATTGGGGTCAAATTTTAGGGTGACTTGAGATGCTTTTATTACAATCTATTTTTTATGATTGCCTACACTTATACTACGGCTATGTGTAAAGAAAAAACTTAAAAATTAAAAAATGTTTTGAACGGATCAGGTCGCCAGAATAAACCAAACCAGCCGGTGTATTTGCTATATTGCCTAAATCTATATTGCTCGAGAATTTTTAGAAGTAGTAAAATTTGGGATGCGCTATCTGATAGACCTTACTAGTGGCTACATGCATGTTTACCAACAACACCGTTCAAGGTGTATTGCCTGTTTAAATTCAGTCTTTGGTTTTTATACATATCTTCTGAACTAAATGCAATATTTCGGTTCTGTTCGGAGATTGTTATTGTTCTAGGCTATGCAGAAATACTTACACAAAACAATCGTATGTAAAGGACAAAGTAGGACCAATGTAATTTGAAAATTTGCTTGACTAATGGCAAGAAACGTTTTCATTTATCAGCATCTTGTATTTGCCTGTTAACTTGAACTGAAACTGAACCTTACACAAACTGAAAGCAATGCAAATTGACGGGTTTTCCAGTAATTAAACTTTTCAAGTCGATCCCGAGGCTCCTTAGCTATAAAACTGTTACTTATTACTTTAAAGTATAGCAGAAGTTGTGAGTTTTCGTCTAGGCAGAGGATAGTTTTTGTGTTCTTTTAATAAATTAATCACCCAATCTAAGACACTGCGGCATTTATATAATAATAATAATAATTTATTCATTTTGTCGATTCGGCGTCAGCCCATACAACATAAAGTTTTTACAAAATAGTTATTTACAAATTGATTAAAAATCCTTTTGAAAGCTTTGAAATCCCAGGGTTTTTGCGTCCAAAATGGTAAAAGTAAATTTGCTTAGTTGGGTCTAACACAAGTCTTGCTAAAATATCTCTTCCAATTTGCTTGCAGTCTGCCTCAGTAAATTATTTCATAATTTTGGGAGTTTAAAAGTAGGTCTGTACACTTGGACGAGAACAAACTGCTTGCATTGTAGCTTGATGATTTGGCCATTGTTGTAGAGTCGGAGCAGGTTATTTGGATTGCAACACAACGTTTGTTTGCGGTGTACAAAAGGTATTGGTTACACCTGCATATCAGTAGTAAAAATTTGCAGACAATTTAAGAGGTGTTTTTGAGTTCAGACTTTTTATTGAAGTGAACTGAAATTATTTGCTAACGTCTTTTATACTCTTTTAATTCCGTTAAAACTAGACATTTCCAAGATTACTTTACAGTTCAAGCTAGTCAACTACAGTGATGCTAAAACAAAAAGAGGTTCGTGCAATAATTTTATTGGTCTAAACTTAGTTAAACTCTGCTTTGTGCAAGTAAACCTCGAAAAAATAAGGGGACTATGTTGTAAACGCTGCAACGCAATTTAAGGAAGCAATGCGTGTAGTGACCGCCACATTGTAACCCCACGATTTTTTTCCTCACTTTTTTGTCTCTTAAACATTATACGAAATGTATAAAGGAAAACTTTATATTGAAATACTGAGTCACTTGTTGGCCACCTTTGCTTTGACTACTTGACTACTTCATCTACTTCTCCGCCTAGCTTCGACTTTAAATTTGACCACAGCGATTGTTTATTCGAATTGCTGAACCAAGAATCGCTTTGATATTGTTTTAAATTATAAATTCATAAACAAACTTACGGTATACACGAATATAAAAGTATTTTTTACGAATACAACTACGACTTCGACCACAGCAATTGTTAATTCGAATTGCTAAACTAGGCTTCGCTTTGATATTGTTTTAAATTAAAAATTCATAAAGAAAATTCCATTAAACACAAATATAAAAGTATTTTTTATAAATTTAGTCTCCTTTATGTAAAAACTTACAATGAAAGTAACTTAAAAACCTTCTATTACGTCTACAGGATTGTTTGCGTTTGAGTACTGTACCTATACGTGTTTATCTATGAAGTTTTGCAAAAATTATGTTTTTAATAGCTATTCAAAGTGCGAACGTTATTTAATTTCAAAGAGCTGTCAATTTTAAGAGTTTTAAAAATCTATGAAACTACAAGTAATCCAGTTAGGTGAAATATTGTCAAGTAAAATAGGCTAAATATTAAATTTAAATAATGCTTTTATCAAGAAAAGCATGTTTACTATTCCAAAGTTTTAAAACTGCACTTGCTAGGTAAAACAAACACTTGTGGTGCCTGATAAATGATCATATAATATAATAAACGTAAACGCCTGTTCAAGCACAAATAAATTCAACCAAGTACAACCTAAATTTTAATGCTGGCCATGATATACTAGGATAGTCAATTGTTAAGCACACATTTATACATTATTTTACAGCAATGCAAACTGAAAAGTTATGTATCTTACAGAATTAGCCTTTGCATTTACCTTTTTGTTTTTTGTAGCTCAACACCAACTTAAATGTAAATGTAATAGAATGAAGTACAGCAGCTTCTAGGATTTAAATCTAGCATTAAAATTCCTACAAAGCTGATTCTAAATTTTAAATCAAAAGTATTATGTAAGATGTTTCAAGTATTGTTTGTATCTGATTTTAAAATATATTATTGTAATAAACATACATATTTACAAAGAAAATATTATAAACAATTTATAACACTTAATAGTAGTAAGCAAATTCAACACTGTAGGATTTAAAAAAGCAAGCAATTCTGTAAATAACAAAAGTACCATTGCCTAATACATTTCAATTTATAAAATTACACATTTTGTTAACGTAAAATAATAGAAACCAGCCATGATTTAAAAATTATAAGTGATCATTTTTTATTACATAAATAAAAAAAAGAAATAAGAAACAGCTAATATTATACTGTAATAGGCAAATTAGTTTGTGAATACCTTTTGTAATATATTTTTAATCAATAAACAGTGCACTAGCAAATGGTAACAAGTACATATAATACTGTAATAAAAAACATCTTTTTCCTGATGTTTGCAGTAAGGTGAGAGTATTATAAAAAAATTATAAAAACACAAATAGTAATTTAATTTGATACTGTAATACAGTGTTTTAATCAAAAGTAATGACAGTGTATTGTTACACTTAAATCAAACTAAGAATCGCAAAAAATGTTTTAATAGGATAATGGAAAAATACAATAAAATCTTGGCTACTTGTAAATTGTAAAATGTTTTAAAATGTACTTTTACACAAAATAATGCACAGTCTTATTTGCAACTAATTTAGTGACAGTCGCAAACATTTATATATTTTCAAATGGCAGAGATTCGTAAATCATACTTGAATTATAGGCTTAAAGGCTCATTTTCTGCTTTTAGTAAGTACATAAAAACAACAAGCATTTTTACGATAAAAAAAGATTGATAACGAATTAAGCATTTATTGAGTCTACACAAGCCTCATAAAAAAACTTCAAACGCAAAAGAACCATTGTAAATATAGCGGAAGAAATATTTTGTGCAGACCTCAAAGTTTTAGGGTCAGTTTTATCAAAAGCAAATTTTGGATTTGTAAACAAACTCTTTTGCATTGAAACTTTTTCCAAGAAACTTTATTGTAGGCTTATAAACAACAAGAGACCAGAATCAGTGATTAATGCAATACAAAGAGTATTTTAAGAAGCAAAGATAACGCATATTTATGTATTTACAGATTAAGGTTAGCTATATGAAACTAATGAGGTAACATACAACTCACTCAAACGTTTTAAATAAATACAGTTTAATCATGTATAAGGCTGAAATAGATATAAAAATATCATATATATTTTTTTTATATACGCACCAAATTTTGAGCAGAGTTGTTTCGTAAGTTTACAAAGAACAAGAGAATAAAATACTATAATACCTATAGCGAGACCAAATCAAGTATTGTAGGAAAAGTCATAAGGTTAGCTGATATACACATTTAATAACAAGTTTAATATTAAATAACTCAATATAAGATATATAAACTTGCTTTTTCACATTATTGTGTTTATTTAGGAATATTTTTAAAAAATTGGCCAGGTACATAACTGAAAAGAAACAAACCGCATCTATGAAATATTTTATGCATTTGTAAAAACGTACAACAACACATTTCATTTTACAATTTAGATGTCGCCCAACAGCGTAAACAGTTTGAATGAAAACGATGTATGAAGAACCATGTATTTAGATCTATCTAACGACAACACAAAGCGTAGACCAGTGTTTAAGCCAAGAGAAAATGTGCGGATAAGTCGTACTAATTTAAAATTTATGAAAGTTAAGTATATTATGGCGTATCACGTGAGTTGGAATAATTTTTAATAAAACATGTTTAAATAGAGAGACTTGCAAACAATTAGGTTAATGTATTTCTACCCTTTACCCATGACACAACCACAATTTCAGTGTTGAATTGTTCATTGTCAAGTCTGCCAACTCAAAAACAATACTAGTAACATACTACTTAGAACATATAAATCACAACAGCATTACTGGATCGTTCTATAAACAAGATCTCAGTAGCGTGAAGGAATCAGCATGAATTCTACACCGTTTATTCCTTCTTTTACTAACGCTATCAAACAGCATATTAACAACAAACGCAGAAGATTGAATAAACATTGCTGTTCCAGATTAGATCGAGAATTAGCAGGTCCAAAAAATATTTACATAGCAATAACAAGTGACCAGCAAAACAATATTTATACTAGGAACACCCCATTTAACTTTGTTGCTGTCCTCCCTACACCTCTAAACCTTAAAAATTACGACGTTGGGCTAGTGAGTTTAAGTTACACGAGCAAACAACCAACTATAGCTCAGCATGTACCAGTCAACCCAATACGTAGCGTTTGTAGCGCTGAAGCTTCTGATACAGAGCTTAATAAAAACCTGTTTCCTAACTACAAATCCACAAATTAAACATTTTTTAACTTGCAGAGACAAGACACAACTGTATATAAATTTATGACTGGACTCGACAAAAATTTAAGGCTAAATCGAGAAAAAATTTCAGCTCAAAAATGAAAAGAAAGCTATTAGCCTAAATCCTGAAGAATTACATTTGATCCTTTTAAACGTGTAAAAATCAAATAGTGTAATTGTTAAAATTTCTATACCTATTTAATTGTTTTTTAAGCAAGGCAGATCACGGTTTATGTCAAGAAACCATTTACTGTACGACTATGCACGTCAAGCAGACTTTAATATTATTCCAATAGGCGCAAACTTTAACTTTGGGGCTGAAAAAATACAAAGAATGGAAAACGTAATACAGTTATATTAAGGCTTTGAGACTTTTATAATTTTCAGAAAACAAATAGAAACAGGAGATTCTGTCTATCGTAAATGTTTTAAAAGTTTAAGTTCTGAGATGCGCAATCCAGCAAATAGTAATACAAAATTGAAGATTGAGTTTGCTGCTGACACAAGCAATACAAAATGCAAATTAACGTTTAAATCGATAAAAGGCAATTATGTTGTTTTACCGAAACCAATAGCACTTTGCTCGGGTTTGCAGCAACACCACACGTTTTATAATGGCATCTACAAATCTAAATTTGACTTTAACAAAGAGAAATACAATGAAATTGTAGACAATGAGTACATACACATACGCCTGTTTACAATGTGTGCACAATATATGCCAATAAAAGAACCAGAAGAAAAAGACTTTGATCACGTAGTACATGAAATTAATTGCACCCTAAATGAACAGCTTTATAGTGATACGACAGTACAGTTGAAACATGAAGATCAACAGCTCAGTATTCTAAACCTACGAGAAGACATTACTGTACAGCTTCCACCACTTTTAATTAGACTTTGATGGTTTGATGAAAATTTCATATTCAAAAATAATGTCGTTGCCCATCTGGAGCTGGAATTAGTAGGAGGAAAAAAAACAAGAGAAAGCAAATGAAGAAATGGAAGAAAATGTAGAACCTGAGCATACTGAACCCGCTAAGCGAATGCTTGTAGCATGCAATTTGATTGAAAACCAGCTCAACGCTACGCATGATCTACTGTTACTGCGCTCAGTGGACATCTTCTGCGCGTATAATAACGGGACGGTGCAAAACTTTTTGCCAATATTATATTTGCCCCTAAAACAGAAACGACAGCAAGTAATACGATTAACACTTGAACGAATAAAAGACTTGTCACACTTCCTAAGAACTTGCAAACTATTATTGAACTGCAGTTTGAGCCTCGGAAAGTCGAAATTGAATATATATTATAACAAGACACTTTATGCTATTCGCCAATCATTCTTAATCCAACTTTTAAGCAACAACAACGTCAGCCTGGTTACTTGCAACATTATTTTAAACAACAGTGCAGTGCTCCAATATATTCACAACACTAACAAACATGTAAAAAATGCTTAAAATCGTATGTAAAAACGCTGACAAATCTGACGCCAGTTACACACTTCAAATTGTGGACATTGAACTTTTAAGAGACAAATACCTTGGTAAATACTGAACACTTAAACCCATTAAAAGCATTACTACTAAACAGAAAGAACAAATATGGACTAGGGAAGATACTGTAAAAGTTGGTTTTGAAAACATAGCAAGCAGCAGTGCAAACAGTGAAATTGGTCTAAAAAATACCCAAAATTTAGTTCCGCTTAAATCGCGACAGCCATTTAAACGCCGCCTAAGTTCTCACAAGTGCCACGTAATTCATCGCCGTGCAATTTTTCCTAAAAGAAATAAAACAGTAGTGAAACGCAATATACCTAAAACTCAGACAGGTGTCCGTTGTGTAGTTTGTAGGAAAGCACAGTCTGGGGGTTTAAGAGAACGCATCGTTCGCCGGCGCGTTTAAACTGGTGACCGTCATGGACGAAATCCAATTACGCACAATATCTGCTCAGTCTGGAACAGGAAAAAAGAAAGCATACAGACGCAAATAACTTATAAACTAGTGTATGTTAGATTTCACTTCATTTATCAGTAAGCCTTAAACCAAGCAATTTCTACAAAGAATTAGCAGTTCTGTCTTATCATGGATTCCACGCCAGGATTTAACAACAAATCTACAATTTACAAGGGTTCCCAGAAGTCTATTCAAAACAACTTCATCTTAGACAAGTTGCCTTTAACCAACGTCAGCGTTTAAGATGCGACCAAGTATTACTCATACTACTTTGTACTCAGCCAGCGTAATAACGAAATACCGCTCATTTTTGAAATACTAAAATACACAGGCAAGTACTACAACTTTTAAAAATCCCATTTGGAACTTACATGCCGTGTTATGCTATCAGATGGAAAGCCACTGGCTGCTACTCATTTTGTTGCTTCATTTTCAATAATGTTTTACGGTTCATTCAACAACATAAAGTTCTTTCTAAATTGCCAGCTCGTTAGTGACAACTTAAAATATTACGCCATCAGTTCTTACTTAAAAAAACTCTCATCAAATCCAGTTAATAATAAGAACGGAATGTTGGATCAGTTGTACATACCTAACAACACCCCAGACACATTTACAAAATTAAACGACAAATTTGTAGCTCGATATAATATTTTCAAAAGAATCAAAGCCGTTTACAATTGTGAAAAGGCCAAAGTCGCCATTTTTCACACAGACTTGAATGTTACTAAAAGAAACTGTTATTCGATTAATCATAAGAAGATTAAACCCTGCCGTTTGCATAGATGCAGAAACTGAAACCAGAGCTTGGTACTCTGGTTGCCCGTTTTGACTTGAAATTGTAAATGCTGTACTGTACTTGAGGAAACAGACAGTTTCTCCATTGGCCATTGAAAAGCATCGACTTAACCTTACTAGTGGTACGCTCAATTTTCTCTGCCTTGAACTTGAAGTCAAGAACTTTTTAATACCATCTAGCGTCAGTTTACATTCATTGGATAATTTCATCAACAGTAGATTACCACAATTTATTGTGTTTGGCCTTGTGGATTCTGAACCGTATTTGGAAAAGCTTACGAAATCCTTTTGCAACTTTCAGCATTTTAATTTGAGTGAAACTATTGTCCTAATGAACCAAGAAGCAATTGAATACAAGACGTTGCCTTAAAATTTTAAGAATGATTATGGATCAGGAGAAGATAATTTTTTGTTGGCTGTTAACACCTTTAAGAAAAAAGCAGCAAATTCAAGCCTCAGGAACAGGGTAAATAGGAACAAGCATACAAAGGGAAGAGTTTTATTTGCATTTGAGATTGTACCTACACTAGCCAATGCTTTAAATGTGAACTAATCTGGACAGGTCTAAATGAGTTCGAAGTTTAGAACCGCGCTAACTATATTAGTGACAGCTATACTATATAGCCAATATCAAAAAATTATTAAGATTGACTGCAACTAACAAGTTAATAGCAACCGTTAAAATGTAGTCTCGAACAAGTTATTGCAAAAAAAAATCAATTAAGCTTCAAGAATATATGTTAATGTATCTATAACAAATCTGTTTCTTTCTCCACAGATGTTGAACAAATAACAACGTTTAGATTATATAATATTAAAATTATGGTAAAAAAGGCTTCAAAAAAGATATTCATTTAAGAAAACTAAAACACTTTGGCACTTGAAAGACTTTAGTGTTATACTTGTTCTACAAAACCCGTTTACAAAAGAGTTGAGAACTACAAGCTTGAATACCAAATATATGATATTGTTTGACGTGCCAAGAGACAGAAGCATTATTATACAATTTTCAAGACAAGTAAGCCCTAGGCGTCCAAAATTTCTGCAAGAAGCATACAAAAAGCATGCAGTTTACGCCAGCACAATTACATACAAATCCTATTATAAGGGACTTCGCGGGACCGGCTAAATCTGTACCTTATAGCCGATTTCCCGTGTAACAGTTTAAGGGATTTCCCTAGTAAGCGGAAGCATTTTAAGGACACAAAGTTATGTGTATGCATTTGAATATTTTATTGCTAGTTATAACAATATCAAGAAATGTACAGACACTCCACTACATTTTTTGTTCGCGAATGCCATTGTTTTACTGATTTAGGCTTGGAAAAATACGCCAGTTTCATCTGCATTGTATATTTGATCATTTGGTGCCCCCTGCAAAAGAATGCTTTAGATTTCCATAGACAGGATCCATATGTAAAGGTTTTGGGTGGTTGAGAAGATTACTTATGCATTTCACCCATGGAATTTCCTTAGGTGCCTATGGGATCCTACCCATAGAAATTTTATACTACACCACTTATGGAATTATATTCATGGATTTTTTTAAGTTTTTACCCATCGATCCTAAAACTACGATTTCACTATTCTCCGAAGTCAGTATTCAATAATTCAAAATTAACAAATCTAGTAGACGTGCATTGAAACATGACGATTATTTTATTTCGAATATAAAAAATTTAATATAACTATCTACGTATTACAAACTTGATAGCGCAAAACTATCGTAGATAATAGGATGTATATAAAATTTAATTGCAAAATGGGACCACAAGTTTGCTGCCTCATGTCTTTTTGCTATATGTACTTACATCCCCATATCCGCAAATCCGCAATAATTTGAACAAAACACATTAAGTTAGAAATACTAAAATATTTAAAAAAGTTAGAGCTGAACCTGTTGACTAGCTACGTATACTAAATTAATTACTTAACATAATGCAATTAGTCGCGCCATATATGTTTCCCTATTTCATAAACAATAACATCAAATCATTACAAACTTGCTATTTAATGCTAAATTATCAATGATTATTACGAGATAATACCAAGTCTAGTCCAAGAAAATCACCCATGATTGTCGCCTTGCTTGAAATTTACTAGGTTTAGAACCACTAATCCGCAATAGTTTCAAAAACCAAATTAGTTATAGTTAGAACCAAACACTACAAATAGTTAACACTCTCAAGACTGCAAACAGTTTATTTTCTCATTTAACATAAATCAGAACAAAACAGCAAACAATGCTGAGCAAACAGAAACTATTGATTTACTGATTCTAAATCAGAAATTAGCTAACTACACAAACTTTATTTTGAACTTGTCCTTAAATATGTTATGAATATTTAAAAATATTAACTTACCAGTCAGCCTCCAGGTTTAAAAGTTCCTCTTCGAAGTATGTGTTGCTGGCACATCGTTAAGATAAAATCACTATCACTTTTAACCAGTTTGTTTGACTGATCATAATATTTTATTAACCGACTTAAGTAACAGTTTGTTTTGAATTTAATTTATACAACATTCAAGTTTTAATACTAACGAAATATCTATCAGTTGAAATTTTAATATGATCAAAGTTTTGTCTGCTGCCACTGCCAACTAAACTTTGAACTTTAGCTGCGTTCCCAAGTTGCGCCGAACGAGCCTACTGTTTAACATAAAACCGCACTAGTATAAGTGAGTGGTATGCACCGTAGCCTATACCGAAGTGCAGGGATATATCTATAGCTTACTGCTTCACTGTGTTGAGTACTGGGAATGAAATATAAGCAGAATACGCTGCGCATGCGCTATCTTAAAACTTATCGGCTAACGGCAACATTTGACTCATAGGTTGAAACCCATAGATAAATTCCCATGGAATTTTGTTAACTTTTTCCAAACGCAACATGTATTTATGAAATTCTGATTCATACTATTTCATAAAATAATTTTCCATACGTTATTTACATCAATTTGCTTATAGGAACTACAATCTTTTCGAATTCCAAAGAATTCTTTAAGTAAAAAACACAATATCCCAAGGTGGCCAAATTCCTATGGATTCATAAGCCATATTTTTGCAGGGGGCTGCTTGTGCTTCCTGCACTTGCATTTGTCCATGTAGCAGCAGCTCATGTATTAGCTGCGCCACCTATGACCGAATATACGCAATATAAACATGCAACAAAATCCTTTGAAAATAGTTAAATCCACATAGACGGCAATAAACCAGATCAGCAGTTCAACACTACGCAACTTCCTTTAATTCAATCTAACTTATTCCATAAATTTATACTTCAGGCATTTAAGTATATGCTTGAAAGTTTAAATGCTCAGAATGCAATTATAATGGAAGTGGTCGAGAAGTTTTAGCGCACTGAAGCAAAGCCATTGGTACACAACACATTTGATTACATATTTAAGTGAATACAATAATTTTTTAACTCACTTGTACGTTTGCCTTATAAACCTTTAACAGTAAAGTCTTTTGTATAGCCAATAGTAGTTTAACTAGCCATATATATACACCTACTAATATATGACATTTGTTTTTTGTTTCTGCGCATGTGCAGCCAAATACAATCATGCTCTTGTTTGCATTTAAAATTATGAAGCTGTTCAGAAAGTAAAAAACCTGGTCTTTTGATAAAGAAGGGGCAACCAACAAGTGGGCTGAATAGAGCGGCTTCAAAATTCAGTTATAAATACTGGTATTCAACTGACTTAGCCTTCCACCACTCACAGCAGCAGTTCACGAACCTAACTAAAAACTCCATGAAGACACAGCCAGACTTCTACAGCGTTTCCAGTTCTTGAAACGACTAATGCTGTACTAGAAAATCGAACGTAGCATTTCACTTTGCCCTCCTGAATAGGTGAAGCCAATACGTGTATCGGTTTACTAACGTGGACCCTCACATTATCCCATCGTACACCTCAAGTGTTGTCGTCGCACAGCTACATCACGAGCAAGAAGATTACGCTTTACCTACTTTGCTCGGATCATCCAACAACCACTTTAAGTGTTCTTTCCCACAGTGTCTATTCAAATGCTACTATTACCTACCGTATAAGTCTTATGTAGAACACGTTCATCAATGTGAAGATTTCAACCTGTTTTGTTTAAACAAACAATACCATTAATGCTCACATGTTGGTAAAAGACTTAAGCACATTGAAAACCGCAGCCAAGAACTTGTAGGGCGCGGCACAAGTCGATCAGAAGCAACATATGGGTCACATACAAGTGCTGCTAGCCAACCAGCAAGAAAAAGACTACGCTGTTCATTTCAAATGAACCTACACGTGTTTCAAGAATATTCAAGATATCATAAGGGATGATTGTTATCTACATTCACAAGCCAGTTTAAACATTTGCAAGTATTGCAACAATTATGACAGAATTGCACGACGTTTTTGTGAAATCACTTACACAGAACTTAAGTGTACACAGTGGTATTAAAGCGCAGCCTAAAATGTTTCCTAAAATGGAATTAAAGGTTGAAGTGGAAACTGAAAAAATTATAAAAGTACGTTACCCTTTCTTCACAGGTCATAATGACAATATCTTTATTACAAGTGAAATTGATAAGTTTGTGATAAATAGCACAAGTGAATGCGTGAAAAGATTCATCGATTTTAACAAGTACGGAACAAGATGGGTACTTCGTGAAATTAAGTCAGTTCAGGGTAAGATTGGTTTACTAAACTTATTTGTAAATGCAGCAGCAAAAGTAAAAATCAAGTTTCCCTTACTAAAACCCAAAAAACTGGGTATTTAAACATTAAAAATAAATGCAACAAGTAAAGTAAGTTCTGTGTTGCTGATTAACAGTTAAGATATTAAATTACAGACAATAAAATGTTTGAACTAAAATAACAAAACAAACTGCAACGAGCAGACAATATGAAACAAAGCTTAGAGTACCCGGAGCAGTACAGACCATACTTTTCAAGATTTTATTTTACAGATATTAAATGTCCTTCGCAAATGAACAACGTGGCTAGTTTAAAAACATTTGAAATAAAAAATAAACTTAGAATCAACATTTAGAGCCATCGCAAGGATAAAAGTATTCAAATCCGAAGATGCCAAAATAACGAGATAAGTGAAAATTAATTTCTAATCCAAGACAACTGCAAATTAAGAAGAAAAAGCTTATCATCTGGTTTTGATTACTGATTTGGCTGAGTGTCTTTGTAACGAGCGTAATAACAAGCAATTATAGTGCCAGCTTTGTTTCAGATCGTTTAATTCAGAACACAATTTAGATCAGCATCTAGAAAACTGCCAAACACTTGTAACTAAGCACATTTTGTTTTCATAATTACATAAACTAATCAAGTTTTTTAAATTCTGGCAGACTTTTCTCTACACGTACGTTATTGTCTACATATTTTCAACATTTCTGAATCCCATTAAAAATGCAGAAGCTTCAAGACAAAATATTCCGAAATCTAATGAGAATCTTCCAGTCACGTACTTTTTTGTTGTTATAAGTAAATAAAAGACTGCGATAAAGTTGTAGCAATAGAGTATTTTGATGGTCTAAACTTGGTAAATCATTTCTTTAAACGAATATTTGCTTGGGCAAAGACATTATTGTCTGTACTAGGAAACACCAACAACTTTGTGCAGCCATCAGAGGAAGTCAAAAAACGATTTAAAGAAGCAACACATTGTCACATGTGCTCAGTGTGAATTTAAAATGAAAAAATTAGTTTTTCCTGTTTTCATCATAACCACCACCATGGTAACTTTGAGTTTGCAGCATGCAGCCAATGTAATCTACAAATAAAATACAAGCATGTAATTCCTATCAATTCACACTGCAGAGGAAGCTTTGACTACCACTTATTCATAAGTGCAATAAAAACAAATACCTTTAAAGCTTAGGATGTAAAAGTTAATGCAAAATCCACCAGTAATATAGAATCCATAACAATAACTTCAAAGGATACTTGGTTACCATAACTTCATCTTCAATACCTGTCAGACGAGAACACCAGAGAACTGTATACTGGAAAAAAATTCAACTCACAAGTAAAAGTTTGTTTCATCAATTTAAGTTTATTTATCGATTCAAATTTAAGTGACGAGCATTTTTCAATTCTTATGAAACGTATACTTTTATTTGATTAGAGACCCGGCTTAGATTGGAGACCCGGCTTGAATTAAAGACCCGTCTTCCATTGGAGACATGGCTTGTATTTTAATTTATTGCCGCCTCCCTCGGCCTCTATTGGAGACCCGGTTTCTATTTGGAAACTTTTCTATTTGGGGCTTTATGTTTATAACTATACAGAGGCACGCATTTGATGTCGTACGCAAATAGCGCCACCCA
Source organism: Dicyrtomina saundersi (assembly GCA_034695245.1). Classification (NCBI taxonomy): domain Eukaryota; kingdom Metazoa; phylum Arthropoda; class Collembola; order Symphypleona; family Dicyrtomidae; genus Dicyrtomina; species Dicyrtomina saundersi. The sequence continues at coordinate 11,310 of JAQFZE010000403.1, read as the reverse complement.
CGATACGGGTGGTTTACTTTGAAAAAGGTGACACGAAATGTTAATGATACAGCCATTTACGCAACGCTGAAAAGATTAGCAAGTTAAGTGGGTACGTAATTGCAAATTTTGCTGGCGCCGTTTGTGCACGGCTTCTTTCCCCTTTTTTCTTTCGATTCACTTTAGTGGTTTTTGACATAGGTCAATTTAACCGTTAATTATAGAGATAGGGTCACTTCAAGCGGAGTAAAAAAACAATGCAGCCTTTTATATTTTATGTCAGCCTCACTACATAAGCATTGTTTTTCAGTGATCACAACCAATTCAGTTTGAGCTCAGCATCTACTTTGGGCCCACGGTGGAGCCATAAATATAGAGAGACAAGCATTAGGATTTTTTTATACTGCAAAATATTCTTACTACCTACTTTCAAAAATTGGTAATTGCTCCATAAACATGCTTTGAGTGACATTATATTGTATTTGATTTGTAGATAGTGGATTTTGTTTTTAGCTAAATATGAACATGAGCCCTTTTGTTTCTTACCGTAATTTATATAAGTGAAATTTCTTTGAATTAAATCATAATGCCAATGCAATACAACAAATTAATTTGTATAACCAACAATGCAATGCAAGCCTAAGCTAATGTATTCGGTTTTATAATGGCGCAGATAGAACATTCTGGAGTTACGAAAAGCTTTTAAGTGAGTTACGTGAAGTACTACAGCTCCTTGAAACACGTTTCAGAATTATTGATAATTTCATAAATTATACAGGAAGGTACCTGTGGTGACTGAAAATTCCCATAGTTACGTTAATAGTAAAAATCGGAATTTGAAATTTTGACCATTTTTGAAATTACAAAAAAAAATTTGTCAAAAAAAATTTTGAGCCGCAGCATGTTGTTAAGCGATTTTTAGTTTTTTACGATGCTCTTTTTAAAAAAAATATTACATTCTGAAACTAGAATTACCATTGGCGAAGTTTGCTCGTGAGTTAGTTAAATCTTTAAAATTGCAGAGCAATAACCATTTTAAACTTGTTCTGCAGTGTTTTTCACATTTTTTTCTTAAAATTCATTTTAATTCAGCATAACTAGAAATAAAACAGTATGCCAAAGAATGTTTGAAATTGTTACGAAAGCCCCTGTGCTTTCCGTTCAAGGCATTAAACAACAGTTCTGCATTTGTAAAAAAATTGCCTTTCATTAAAAAGTTCCAGCGATTGATACAAGATGACTAGCAAATTCCAGATACCAAATGGAAACTCGTGCAAAGGGTGTGTACTCATATTAAACTTACAACATTGCGCGATTATACTCGGGTAACGTGTCTCATAGAAACGCTTTCACTTGCTAAAGTATGGCCAAACTTTACAAAGCTAGGACTTATAAACTACGAATTGAACCCAATCTACTCTATGACGTTGCCCAGCTTCTCGTGGGATTGCTTTCTAAAGTTTAAAAATGCTGAAATTGATGACATTGGTCACTTAAGAATATAAGATATTGCAACCAACGAATTACGCGACAATCAGTGTTTTTTACCCAAAAACAAAAAATTGCCAACCATAAGTGGTGTTCAGCTGGATTTGACGAGTAAAAACCTCTTAAACAATTGCTGTTACTTGTCATCAACTGTTTATATGCACATAGCATGAAACAACTAATGCCAGTGTCGGATTACGAATACATGGAAGCTAAATATCTGGAACATATCAACTGGGCTGATTCTAACTTTGGCAACAAAGAAAGTAGCTTTAGATATATACTCGTTGTAGATTCAGAATATCCTGCACATTTACACAAACGAAATAAAATCTACTCCTTGCAATAAAAAAGCGAACACTAAATCTGCAAGACGTGGCTACTATCATTTGCTCGAATAAAACTACAGCTGCCCGGTTGCAGCGACAAATCTCTTGTCCTTGATTAATGTTAACTCTATATAACAAGTACGAGTATACTGTTCATTTCTAGGCTCTGCAGTGTTATTTTTCCAAGGGTTAAGTTTTGTCTTAAGTACGTTGTGGGGTTAGATTCATGCAACAACGCTGTTTTTAACCCTACATTGATGTTAAATTGGAAAATCGCAAAGCAGCCAAGACATTGTTTAAAAACAAAGCAATAAAACTAAATAAAAACGTAATTTATAGAAAAACAATTACAAATATCTTGGAATTCGTTAATGCTCATAATTGTACAAGTGCCCCAGAAGCTGAAAAATTGATTGCTTTACTTTGCTGCATAGACTGTAAACAATTTTTTAAAGATCTCAGCATATTTACTGAAGAAATGAAAACATATTGCGTTACCAATTCCCCATTAACTGGAGTAGCTATTTTAGATTCTTAAAATGTGTTGTTCTATAAAAAATGAGATCGTTTGTGTACGAGATTTTATAAAAAGCACATCTGGATTACTTTAATACTGACAGATACGAAATGCACACAATTGACGAGGTAAATAAGTTTCGGGACGATATTTTTAAAGCAAAGATGGAGTTTGATTTTATTGAAATTCCTTGCGACCACGAGTTTTTCAATTTTTATGAACACCAGCACCTAGGATTGCACACTCTGAATAAAGATAAAAGTGAAAAATTAAGAATAAAAAGCTTGGACTTAAAATAATTAATCATTTTAAAACCTAAAATGTATAGCTCTCTTTTTCTAAACGATACAGATCAACAATAGTGCAAAGGAATTCCAGCAATTGCAATGAGGCAATGTAAGCACGACAAGTATAAAAAAATGTTAAAAACAAAAAAATCATGAAAAATAAGTATAAATAGAATAAGAGCAATAGATCACGACTTGCACACTGTAAACTTTACTAGATGAGCATTTAATTCTGTGGAATTGTCTCGTGTTTCCAGATCTAAATAAATATGTCAGCTTGATAAATATAGAATTTGTTAATAAATATGTAGGTTAAACTAAACTTACTTTGGTTTGTAAATCTTAGTACACAAATTTCGTATATATATATTTAAGTTAAACTAAACTTACTTTGGTTTGTAAATCTAAGCATAAAAATGTTGTATATAAAAATCTAGTTTGCTAGTTTAGTTTTAAAAAGTAGTAAGCACTCTTAGGTTAACCATTAAACTGTAAATACAAAATAAATACAAAATTAAAAACTTGTAGAGCGTTGTATTGTAATATGTACATATGTGTAAACAGTATATTTAGAATTGTGCAAACGTTTATAATAAAAAACGTTTGTCTCATTTGAAACGCCTAATTGTATATATTGTGCGTCAATGAAAATTAAATTGAGTTACAAAAAGAATTTAAACACAATAAAATGTAAATATGTTAAAATTGCGTTTGATTGATTCGCTTCAATTGCGCATCTCTGGGTTTTGCTACTTACAATTCGATACATAGGGCTTGCATTCAAGTATTCTAGTTTTTTTCATTGAATTTGTCTCATATTATTTGATGATCCATATATGATATTGCAAATTCATACATAAAGGAACTATTTACCTACCTACCTACTACCTTCAATGTTTGCATATTATTCATTTATTGTTTAGTCTATTTATTTGCTCCCAACTTTTGCCCATTCCTCTTCTCCTTTCATATGTTCGGCATACAACACAAGACTGATTGCCATATAAAGTACCCAGCTACTTATACGAATTCATTTAATATTATAATGCATTAATGAATGCACAAATCAAGGCTAGTCCCTGTCTCCCAATACATCCCATTACATCTGCCCGTTCCTTCCTTTTTATAACTTCCCGTATCATTCCTTTTCATATCTGCCAGTATTACTTCCCGTTCCTTCCCGCATATCTTCCCACACTCACCACCACCTGCTCATACTACTTACAACTAATACAGTAGTAACATCATTGGAAATGACTGGGTGGGTCAGAAAGTTCATCATTTGTGAACGCTTTTTAATATTCAATTTCGTATGTTATTTATACACGTGGAAGGGAGGGCTAAGAGTGATAAGCGTACGGTAAACGCACGCCAAACGTGCCTACCTAGGGTTAGTGGCAGGTATGTACTTATTTTGGAATGCTGCTATTTGTTTTACCCGTTGTTAGATGCTGAGCTTAAGCATCTATAGAAATGGTCATGTCCGTCTGTGTGTCTGTCTGTTCTTTATGCTCTACAGGTCACAGTTTTAAATTGATGTTTTTAAAACCACTTTTAAATAATCACAAAAGCGAGGGAAAAGTGCCCTATTGTTTTTGGAGTCGATCGGGATAACCAGTTTTTCACGATTAATTGTTGAATGGACCCATGTCAAAACGCATTTAAAGGATACAAAGAAAAACCAGTGAATTTTAGCATTAGAGTTTACAGGTATTTTCAGACACGGCTGGTGAAACTTCGTTTTTTCAAATTAGCCCGCCTTTAAAGTACAAGAACAACTGAATCTTACTGTATTGTTACCAGCTTTAACAAACGAGTTTGGGTGGGAGGGGACGAGAGGGGGGGGGGGAGTAAGCGGGATGACCCACAAATGACGTCACAAAAAATATCACTAGTATATTGGTATCGTCCATAAATGACGTCACAAAAAATATCACTCGCTTATTGGGATTGCCCGTAAATGACGTCACAAAAAATTTAACTCGTTTATTGGGATCGTCCGTAAATGACGTCACAAAAAATATCACTCGTTTAATGGGATCGTCCGTAAATGACGTCACAAAAAATATTACTCTCACCCGTCATATTCGACCTCATGGAGTATGCAAATAGTAATTATGTGAACAGCCCGTGCAGGTGATAACCGTTGTCAGTTCATTCTAAACATGTTTTAAAAATGATAAAACTCCAACTTAACTTGTGATTCCATTTAAAGTTACTTCGGACAGATGCGGAGAGAAGCAACTGAGGTTGGAAGTGATGAATGCAATTATAGCAACTGGAACTCCTTGTTTACATCAGCATACACACTCACGACCTAAATACACTGCGCACCTAGCGTTTAGTGTGTACGCTGGATCTCAACTGTGCACTGACAAAAATGCTTAATGATATGAACCTTTGGTACGCAGACTGTGTGAGATATAATAATACGCATCTTGTATTTACAACCTTTGTAGGTGAGATTGTGGGGGCGAATATGACGGGTGCGAGTCAAGCGAGGGTGAGTAATGTGGGGACTACATTTACGGGTGCAACTAATGACGGTACCACAACACAGTTTAAATAAGCAACCAAAGATCGGACTTTGGAACGCCTACCTACCGCCTAGCCTATTTTTTTGCAAAATCAGTATACAGCCTACCGCCTAGCCTATCAGATTAACATTTTTTACAACCTACGTATTGCATATTTTTTTTAATCTGGCTGCCTATCGCCTATTTTTTACTTAGCTCACTGAAGGCCTATTTTTATAACAACCTACGATTTTTTTGTTAAATAAGTGCTGACAGCAGTTCTTCTTCTTCTATAATATCTTCATCAGATTCCTCATCTGATTTGTCACATTTAGTGGTGCTACGGACTATTATTGTTTCCACTGTCACATCCTCTTCCGTTAGTAAGTTGTCATCTATTGTTGCAAAATCAGAGAATGTAAGCTTCTGTACTGTAGAAGTCTCCATTCCTAACGCTGTAGCAGCTAACTTTAGAGTCGCATCGTCATCTTTTTTGTGATCGGGATGAACCTTTTTCAAGTTGAAAGTATACTTTAGAATGTTGGAAACAATTTCGTATTGTATTTTCAGTGACCAATTTCTATTAATCGTACAGCCACATAATTGATTGCAATATATTTAGTGGTTTGACGTCCACTTGTTTGGTTTCACATTTTTTTTAGCTGATTAATTACATCAATTTTAATGAGTCTTCTATAGTGAAGCTTTAAATTAGCTTTAATCCCTTGATCCATGGGTTGAATCAAGGATGTGACGTTTGGTGGCAAAAAGGCAACTTTAATGTGATTGAGATGAGGCAGATTTCAATGACTACTGCAGTTGTCAACCAGTAATATATGTTTTCGTCAAGTTGTTGATCCCACATTATTAACCAGTCGCTCCATATAATGTTATTCATCCAGGCTTTTTTGCTGTCCGTGTAATCCACTGGGAGATTTTACATTCTTAAAAGCTCTTGGCTTCTTCGATGACCCAAGGACAAGCAGCTTTTTCTTGACTGTTCCTGTCATAATTGCGCAAATCTGCAATAAATCAATAAAAATCAAGAAATAAAAACATCAGTTTATACATTGCATCAGTAAATAAAAGCACATAAACAAATGCACATTTCTATTAACTCACAAGAGTTGTAACTCGATCTTTCTTGTGTTTGCCTCCAGCATTCTTGAACGCCATAGTTTTGTTGACAAGAGCTCTAGAAAACAACCCAGTTTCATCAGCGTTGAAGACCTGGTCTGGTCGGTAAGACTCACATATCTTAGGAAATTGATTCAATATCCAACTGTTTGCAGTTTCGTCGTTGGCATCAGCAGATTCTCCGTAAACTTTTTTCTAAGAAATTCCGTGCCGTTTTCAAAATCTTGTTATCCAACTGTAACTGCATTGCCAATTCTCAATTTTATTCAGTAGTTTAGCAAATTGCGTGGCTTTCAACTGGATAACAGTGCCACACACATTCGCACCTTGAACTCTTTTATGTGTGAACAACTCAAGCAATGCTTGAGTTTGCACTTGAGAATTGCACTATGTAAAATTGATGTCATTGATGGAGCCTACTACACCATCAATAATTATTGTACGAATGTACGTAGCAAGCAGTTAAAATAAGTTATATAGACTATAATATTTGAATGACGTCATAGGGGACGATCCCTGAATATCTATACGATATATAGATATGTCCATGACATGTAGTTAAAATAGGTTGAAAAAAATTTAAAGTTGGAACGAGGGGTACTAAAAACTGTAATATTTAAATGACGTCATTATGGACGATTCCTAAATATCTATACCATATATAGGTATGTCCCTGACATATAGCTAAAATAGGTTGAAAAAAAATTAAAGTTGAAACTGGGGGTACTTAAACTATGATATTTGAATGACGTCATTATGGACGATCCCTGAATATCTAAACTACGTATAGATATTTCCTTTACATGTAGTTAAAAAAGGTTCGAAAAAAATTTAAATTCGGAACTAGGGGTACTAAAAACTATGATATTTGAATGACGTCATTATGGACGATCCTTGAATAGTCATACCATATATAGATATGTCCCTGACATGTAGCTGAAATAGGTTGGAAAAAAATTTAAATTTGGAACTGGGGGTATTTCAAACTATATTATTTAAATGACGTCTTTATGGACGATCCCTGAATATCTATACCATATATAGATATGTTCCTGACATGTAGCTAAAATAGGTTGGAACAAAAGTTAAAGTTGAAACGGGGGGTAGTTAAAACCATGATGTTTGAAAGACGTCTTTATGGACGATCCCTGAGTATCTATACTATATATAGATATTCCCTTGACACGTAGTTAATATAGGTTGAAAAAGCTCAGCATCTTAAAACATTTAACGTTAAAAATGAGGGTACCTTAAACTGTTAAATTTTTAGGACGTCATTTATGGACGATCCATCACCATCTTTTACACATTTACTTACGTATGCCCGTGATCTGTAGTAATGAATAGGAATCCGTGTGCTCGAACCTTGGAGCACAGACTCCAGACCTGAGTATGGAGATGTTCCAATTTACCTCTGCGACACTATAATACCAGACCCACAACCACTATACCAGGCTGCCCTGTGAACGTACATATGTAAGTAGTACGTTTGGATCGACCACGGTTCGTGGTTTCATCATTTGTGGTGTGTTGTTTCGTAGGTATCGTTTTGTAGTCTGTAGTTTTGTTGTCAAGCTGCATTCGTAGTTGGCATTATTCGTTGTAATTTTTTCTTGCTCTTTGGAGACAGTGGTGACCCTTAGAAGGGCTGTTGGGTGAAGAAAGTAAAACGTACGAACTTACGAATATGTTCAAAAACGTTAAAGATGAAAATAGTATGATTTGAAAAATTTATAAAATTAACATTCCTGGGTGGCAATTTCATGCAAAAGCAATGGCCGAGAAAGCTTTGCCTTTTTTTAGCGCGTTTTTATCTGTGGAGTCTGCTTCCCCGTGTTTTCTTTGCCGCAAAGCATTTGATACTGCGTTGCCCGCTTTCGTTTTTGAATTTTTCGCGATGGAGTTGCAAGTAGAAGTGTCGTTGGAGGAGCTGCGATATGAGTCGATGTCATGGGCGATGGAGAAGTTGTGATTGGAGTCGATGCATGTAGTGGAGGACCTGGTATTGGAGTCGATGTCATGGGTGGAGGGGTTGAGATTGGAGTCGAAACATGTGGTGGCGGAGCTGATGTAGAAGGTGCTGGAGACGCAATAAATGCCAATGTCAGGGGTGGTTTAGTTTTCCCCAGTAACTTTAAATTTTAATTCGTCAACTCACATTATTGTCTTCACAATAGCCCGATTTTTCAAACTCGAAATCACTGATTTCTAGAGAGGATTCTATTTTACGATCCTTTTGACAAGGAACCTACTTTGAGACCGAGCTCGACTGAGCTCGACTAGTTATGTTTTTGCATTTTTGAATGTAATCAGGTTATATGTTAAATGTTGACAAAAGAGTGATATATTGCTTTTGCATGAAACATATCGTAAGTTCGTACGTTTTACTTTATTAACCAACAGCCCTTGCAGGGACCACCACAAATTACAACGAATAATGCCAACTACGAATGCAGCTTCACAACGAAACTACAGACTACAAAACGATACCTACGAAACAACACACTACGAATGATGAAACTACGAACAGTGGCGGAACCGTACGTTTACTTCTAATTCAAATTCATGAAAAGTTTCCAAGTGTATTTCTAATGGCGAAAGTTGACAAGCTCTTAGCTCCGTATGTACCTCCATGTATTCCAGTGGCAAGTATTGAAATGCATGTAAAGCCGTGCCAGACACCCGTTTTTCATGCATTCATTTTAATGCTAAAAAGTTGGTCTAATAAATTGTTGATTATGATAAACAGGTAAATCCTTTTGATTCCAAAAACAATAGGGTTCTATTCCATCGCGTTCACGATCATTTAAAATTTATTTGAAAAAATTAAGTTGAAAACTGTGACCTGTGGAGCACGACAAAGAACGACACATCGACAGACAGACAAACAGACGGACATAGCCATTTCAATAGATGCTTATGAGCTAAAGCTCAGCATCTAAAAAAGCATTTTGTTAGATGCTCAATGAGCTAACGCTCTGCATCTACAAACCAGTAGAGTCCCTTAAATGGTTAAAGGAGATACCGAGTAATGTGGACCGATTTTGTCGGTCCACAGGGTTGCTTATAACAGAATATAAATTGCATTATTTCTTACTTTATTATTCCGTCATTGGCTTGCTTGCGTTCAGTTAAACCCTACATTATTTAGAAGACCTTAGCTTCTCATCCCTCTAGCCATGAACTGTAAACAAGAATAAATTATTTTTCTCTATTATTGAACTAGGTTTGCGCTATCATCGTATTTGGATGCATATCATCAGAAGGTTGGCGGTATGATCGGAAAAAACAAAGGGAAACGTGTCTGTACAACGACGACAGTAGTGCTTGCAATTATGGTGTAGGAATCGGTGTCATTGCATTTCTTGCCGCTATTGGATTTCTTGCTGGTGAATATCTTTTCGATCAAATGTCATCTGTAAAGACTCGCAAACATTATGTGTTGGGGGATCTAGCTTTCTCTGGTAATCAAAGTTCGTTTGCTTTATAGTAATCCTAATATCTTTATAACCCCGTTTTTAAATTAGAAGAGCATGATTGGGAGGTGAGGCTTGTTGTTTTCAACTAAAATCAATCCAAACAATCTCCCCGTCGTTTTTGTCTAATCTTAGAAATATAACATTCCAATATGTAAAGGTTTTACTAATTCTAATTAAACTAATTCCGTATGTATTTTTCAAACGTTTAGCATCAAACTAAATTTTGATTTTCATCTCGTTTTGTTCTAATTAACATTTAGGTGTCGGTAATATTGTATGTATGAGTTGTACTTGCGATCGATATCTTACAAATAACGGGACAACTATAAATGAAATCACACGGTATAAAAATCACCCTACCGCAGTTATTTACGTTATCTACATAACAAAATTAAAATCGTGCAGTCTGCTGCCCAATTTCTGAGCAACCCCATAATGTTTTAGTTTTGCTTACACTAACGCACAGATTTCGTAGACACATATTAAAAGTTCAAATCAAATATTCGTTTTTGCTGCTGACTGTGTATGAAAAAAACATCCTTTAGGAGTGTGATATAGCCAAAAGACTGAGTAAACAATTTCCAAGTAGCAACTATCCCGTTTCTAATGAAAGATGCAGTATTAAATGTTTTATAAACTTTCACGCATACATTACTTTTACGTTTAACTAATTACTTATTTATACCAGATAATTTTATTGATACTCGATTAGAAAGAATCACAGCTTAAAATAAAATGTAATAAACTGTTAGATCAGTGCATAATTTGTGCACGGATCCCAACCTTCGCTGCATCAACAGTTATGCATCCGTTGGTGTTGTTTACCAAACACACGGAAAATGCAGCGGTGGACATACCGATGTCATCACTGCATTCGCCGTGTATAATGAGAACATGCTAAAATGTTCTATCTTTATTACTATTGTTTTAAATGGACGAGCCATAGCCCGTGATTGAAATGAAGAGACGTGGAAAAATACAATATGGAATATGATAATTTAATCTCAATTTAGCATCAGCACAGATTGGTCATTATTATTAAAGTGAATAAGTTGAAACTGGCAATTGGAAGTTATAACTGAATAAAAAGTATCGAAAAGTAATCTCAAATAAGAACTTCTTATTAACATCACAGAAACCGACGATTTAGCTCTATTATTATTTATCTAGATCTGACAAAACCATATGGAATAGTTAATCCCACTTCCAATAAAAACGGTTGCCGGGCATTTGTTCCTTGAACATTTCCAACCTACAACTTTATCTATAAATAAATAGGAAAATAAATATTCATTAGGTCGTTTTGACCGAAGTTCATACAATTAGACTCAACCAGTCACTGCAGGTGAGGAAATAGGAGGCTACCGCATTAGTTTGTCTGGGTCATATTACTCTTTCACTCCTCCTCGTCCCCGCATCCACAGTAATGGAGTCCGATTCCCTAAGCCCCTACAGTAATTAGTGGTTACTAAGGAGCACCGAAGGAGATTGGGTTTCATTTAACCATCCAGTGACGTTTACCGTACAACACAGAGCCGTAAATGATTAGCAGTGGCCAAGGATTGAAGCCAGGTCTGA
>JAQFZE010000402.1:0-27292 GCA_034695245.1 Dicyrtomina saundersi | reverse complement strand
GCCTTTACTATATTTTGCACGTCTCGAGATGAGTGCTGGGAATTTGTTATCATAATGCATGGCTAGTTATTGTTATGTTTGTGATTATATGGGATGTACAGATAGTGATATGTACCTACCTAAGTAGTTAATGTATACAGTATTATACGTTATGCTCCTGCAGATATATTTTCAACTTCATCTTTTTTTCAAGTGCAGACATTTAAAGCCATAGCCATGGCATTCATATTCATAATAGTGGCAATGAAAATACATTAAAATATACAGCAGGCTTATAAGTATAGCTTATAAGAAACTACATTAGTAATGCATGGATGTTCTAAGGAATAAGAATAAGAAACATAGTGGGGGAAGTACAAGTACCTATCTTGTCTGCCTATCTATCTATACTATCTACAATAAACTACATTCATTATCAGATCCAAAATTCAGGATCAAGAACTGTTTTAGCACGGCAACTGCACGGTAGTGTTGTAGTTGTCGGCAGTTGGTATTAGGAAGAGAAAATAGGAAGAGCATGAAATTTTTCCATTTTAAGATTTTAACTCCAACAATTGCAATGCATTGCTCAGAGGACCGATTTAAAAATTATGTACTGTATTGCATTGGCAATCAGCAATCATTGTGTTCCATTCATGTGGATGTGACTGAAGAATATATGAGTACAAAAAATTAAACTGTATAATATGCTATACATGTAACTCAAAAAATTACATATTTTATGGTAGACCAAGTATACACATGTAATATGTCAGGGTTACATAATGTCTGTATAAATATATACTTACTTTATATGCTTACATTTTGTAAAGTGTGTACTTCATCCTAATTTTTTTACCTAGCAGACCTGAAATTCCGCAAAATACACCGTAATATTTGTCTATTATTGGTTGCCGGTTGTGAAATATGATTCTTGAGGTGTAATAAACAACTGCATTATTATTATACTCGTGCACACACTTTAGTCCACGTCCTTTTCCTTTTAGGAAGTTGAAGTTTTACTCCTCCTGATTGACATTACGATTGCCGGTGAAGATGTTGTCTTATTTGATTGCGGGTAAATGTGTGTATCATTGCATTCAATACACACAGTACATAGCCAAGTCAATAAGCCAGTGTAGCAATTTAGATTTCAGTACAACACAACAAAATTGTTTGAATATAATTTTCTTGTTAGAAAAAAGTAAATTACCTATATCGGCTATAACATCTTGTGCTACGAATTTTCCGATGATTTCAGGGAATTTAGATTGCAGATTTACTACCGTAAGATATTTCATTTCAAAAATTGTGTGGCTGTTTTTAGCATTTAAATTATGTATCTAGGTACCTTATATCTGTATGCTTTTTACACCTAAATGTCCGGAGGGGCGGGGGGAATTTTCGGGAGGAAAATGTGTCCTACAACCGCTTTTTGTGATTGATAAAGATATAAAATCAAGTTTCGGACGGTTCATTATTATGTAATTTATAGGCAAATTGAACAGGGCAGAATTTTCTATGCAGCTATTTCATTATATTGTATTACAGTTTTAACATTCATATAATTGAAATTCATTGAATGTAATTATTAAAGTAATGGCTAAGTAAGTTAATATAATCATAAAGAGGCGTTTTGGTTTCAGAGGTACCTGTTAATTGTGCTAATGATATGATTTCCAAAGCAATAGAACGCAGAATTAACTAATTTTTCCAAAAATAAAATCGTAAACCTGATTTATGAACGATAAAAAACATTATCTTTAAAGGTGTATACATATTAGATTGTATTGTAATTGTAGAATTATATTACAGTTAGATTTGTACGCAAGCAAGCCAATGCCAACTACACACTCATATAACGACTCAACACTGGGCGTAGATGTAATTATAATAACGGCAAAGCACGTAATTGAAATTAAATTAGTGGTTTTTTAGTACTTTTTTTTAGTAGTTAGTAGTTTTTGATAATGAAATACTTTGGATAAAAATACACTGTTTCGTGAAATTGTCATTGAAATTTCTATAATTCATTTTTATAGTAATAATCCATGTCATATATACACACAGTGCCATCAAAATCCGCTGGTCCGTCGCGCGTCGTAAATATAGAATACAATACAAAAATGCAAGCGTACTGGCGTACTTATACCTGTAGAACAGTACTATATACTTTACAGTATATTATGTAAAATTAAATGTAATGATTCTATGTATATAAAATACAAAACAAGGGCTATGGTATGATATAGTTATACCAAAGTATATGCACACACAAATTAAAAATGTATATACATACTTAAGTATTGAATTGCATAAGCCACACTACAAAGATTGTCTGAATGATTGTACACTATACGGTGTGAAGTGAAGGCCGAATTCGCATGTGACAAAACTTTGCAAAAAACTTGGAAGTTTACAGCTCGGAATAATATATCTCTTTATCACTTTTAAAATAAAAATAACAATATGACACTATCAGTAGATCAGTGCATAATATACTGTGTAGCCACTATATTTAGTTTTATACACTTTTTATATTGCTAATAAAAAAATTTTGATCCCAATAAAAAATTATTTAATGTGATGGGATATTCTTGTCATAATTGTTGTCTTAATTTTTTTTACGATGCGCGATTAACAAAAATAATACAGAAAATGTACAGATTCTAATAATATTGTGGTTTGCCATTGAACATTGAACTATTGTACAAAAAACGTACACAACAGCGAGAAACCTGCATATATGTAAACATAAACTAAGAAAACAACAAACAACTTTGGAGAAATGCAGCATCGTAAAGATATAATTATCATTAAGCTACGTAAACTTCAAAATCCTCAAAAAAAGGTGTTTTTTTTCTTTAAAAAGTTTGATGTTGAATAGAGGTATTTGCAAATTAAAAAAAAAACATTTCCAGCTTATTATCTCAACAGTATAGGTGTGTGTAGATATAGGCGCCTACGTTTATTTTCATATTTTTATCATGATTGTCATCAGTCAGATGAGCACATTCGTTCTCCAGCCAGAAGTAATAATCATAATGACCAGTGACAATACCAACGGCGACTCACAATCTGTTTTATGATATTTTAATTGTGCTGTGCGAATCGCTACCCGGAAGACTTAAAATCCTTAATGTTTTACACGCAAAAACTACCTAATCGAACAGAATTTTTCTTAAGTAGTCAGAATGGGTTTTAATAAAACTTTGATTTTAACTTGAAATTAGAGATCGTCCACAAATGACGTCAATTGGTCTACTTGGTCACTAACACTAATGACATCCCATGTTAAGGACAGCTATTTAAGCAATAGCTAAGCTGATGTCATAAAAAATTGTTGGTTGCTGATGACAGCATTTGTGGGCGATCCCTAAGGTGACGTCTAAGGTTTCGCTTCTTTTTCTATTTCTATTTCAATTAATTATTCGGCTTTATTATTATAGACATTATGGTTACACGCTACACATCATAGTTCAGTCACGCTTCAGCTGTAATCATATATGGAATTTGCAAACTACTTACGACTAATTAGCAAAAATTGATACTTTGTAAATATGCACCTACCTAATTGTGGGCAGGACCTTCACAAACCTTGCGAGATTGCTAATGGAAAATATTATGAGATGTAAAGTTATTAGTAGAGATCTATATGAATCACTGCCCAGTAAAAATCGAAACCAAATTAAAATCAGCATTAGTGTGTGAGACTATAATATAATATACTGCTACACATTTACATAGCAAGATCATAGAAGTCACAATCACCTTTAATCAACGCTAATCATATTCTATTCTTCTTATGATTATGCTAAAAGCTTCTTTTTTTTGACCAGGCTCCAGGACATCTTGAATGCTAAATAACACACACAGATATATACACTTAAGCATTACGAAGCAATAATAAATTATTATTATTATTGCAAATTTGTTCGAGCTCGCGAAATCGAAGCTGACGAATGAACAATAAGAACATATTTCAGTTTTGACTCCATGAGTATTTATAAACTTGCCCCCCATGAATAAATAATGGTCACAGGCTCACAGCTAAAATTCATACATGCAGCATAGGGCTTGTTCTTTTTTAAATTTTAACGGTCATTTGCAAACAAATTATAGTCCAGAAGTTGGCATTTAATACAATAGCATTGTACACAGAAGAATATTTTTACAATAGGGTCCATAGAACTAAAAGTGTTTTAGCGGAGCTATTACTTGAGTAACATATAAAAAATTAAGAAGATGCGAAGATGCTCTCATGGGGTGATAGCGTAATAAAATATGCACAGGTCTCATCATCATCTCATGTCAGCCGTCTTTTTTAGTGAGGAGATGATTGCATTTTTTATTTTAATTTTATTATATTTACAAACACTTGTGTTTTGTCTTTGTTTTTTTTCTGAACTTCGATATCTTTGCTATATATACATATAGATAATATAGCTACACATATTTACCCAAAGCGTCGAATGTTTTTAGCACATAAGTAATTATTACATACACATATATGTGTACTTATTTGCCAGGTATTAGATACAGGAATATTAAGAATATTAGTCTAGAAGATTGGAGCTCTAGCTAAAATATGCTATAACTATATTATGCGCTAATATACTGGGAAAACGAGTTAGCCTTCAATTTTTTCACTGGGGTTCTTCTTCTTTTCTCATTTAAAACATTCCTGAGTCTAAAGAATATGAAATATTGTTAATGTACCGGCACCGGCCATCCCTATATGCATACATGTACCTATATACCTACATAATTATGTACGTGTGTGCAAGTTTACGTATAGGAACGAGTGGGGAAAATTCAGACACAGGATGATTTAATCAGTAATTCACTGAGAAAAAAAGCCTTACATATTTATTTATTTATAAATTTTTGATTGGGGTGGTATTTTCTTCCCTCCTTCGCCATGCGTATATAAGGAGTCTAAAGACTGATTTGAACTATAAGTACAATTTTAGCTTCAGTCCAAACAGTTATAACAGAGTCTAGTTGCCGAATTTAGCTAAATTTTATATTTTACATTTTCATTAATTCTTTTCAAATCAAAAGGTAATTTTGAAACATCTATTTTAACTGCATTAATTCTATTAGTTCGTTTTTTTAAAGGAGTATATTTATAGAAAATATTTGAAGCGTATTTCGTGGCGGTTATTAAAAACACTGTTTGTGTGTGAATCAAAGTGTTTTTAAATTAATTAATTATTTTTTTTAAAATTTCAGATTATCATATCATCATGCAGACCATCACAATGATTGCTCTCCTTGCTTGTTTCACCTGCTACTGCATTACGCTCACCGCTGGAAGACCCGGACCGGAATTACAAGATGTCGAGATCACTCAGCACGCATTCCGCCCCGACAATGGACGGGCATACCAATTATCCTACCCAGCTCAAACCTACAATGCCCAAGTTGACCTTCCAGAATTTCCACTAACTGATGACAATGTGGAGCAAGCTGTCCGTGCTTTTGAAGATGCACTCCGCAGATATAACCTATAATTTTTGTATTAGTGTATAACTATTGTAGATATAACTTCTTCTCTAAAATTGTAAGCTCTTTGTACTTAATTATACTGTCATTATACTTTTACTGAAGGAAGGAAGGACGGGTGCCATTCATTTTTCACTTTTCGGAAACACTGTGTGTATATTTAATGTCTTGATCTAAATCTGTCGTGTAAAATGTGGAAATATATATAATTAAATGAATGCAGTCTTTTTTATAATCAATCAATTCAATACCGGACAGTTTTATTTGGGGGTTGTGTCATCATTATGTTAATTCATCTTTGAGACAGGTACCGCGGTTGCGGTTAATTGCCGGCGTTGTTTTCTTACATTGAATGTATTATACAGCATTGTTATATACTCGCTTGTAGAGCGAATGAAATTTTACCGGGACAATTCTTTTTGTCACAAGCAACGTTACTAGGTACATAACCCACCTTTCTTCAGACTGATAGACTGAAATTTGTTCACCTAATTTCCTCATGGTTTTAGTACTAATAACAATAACTGGATTTTCACCTTAGTGTCTGAAGAATGCGTAGCCCTTCTTGCCTTGACTTGGCCCTTGGCGTAATTATTACAGAATTATTTCCCTTATGTATGCGCCACGAAAACGATTACACGATATAGTTAATTATTCTGTGAATAATTTCTTTTTCTGAATGCGTTTAACTGGAAATCGGTATACATAGCTGTGCCAGTTGCAAATAAGATTTTCTACTTTCTCTCTTTTTATATTCAGTCATTTATTTATGAATTTCTAACTATCTTTTACTATAAAACTGTAACATGAGACGAAGAAACAAAAAACCGAAAAGAACCGACGATTTTCTAGTACAATGATGCATTGCAATCTAGGATTTAGTTTTTAATAAGTACAATAATTATTTAAACCTTAAATTGACTCCTATTCGATTTACCTAATATACCTAATGTAATAAAATTATGATTGCTAAATGGGCATAATATGAAAAGTGCACATAGTGCACATCACTTTTGCATATTGTCAGATAATTATATTGGAAGTTTTTTGCAAACTAAGTCATAGACATGGCGCGCTGCCTCTATTTAAACAAAATTCCTAAGTGTGAACGTTAAAAATTTTTATCAAACACTTTCAAAATTTTGAAGTTCCAAATTTTCATCCAGTACAGATTGTAAATAACTTCCTATAGCAATTTTGAAATTTTTCAGAGTTCACATTCAGGAATTTTGTTCACATATATGCAGCGCGTCTTATAAGTAGTTTTTTTACGATCCTCTTGGTTTAAATATATATTGGAGTACAAGGGTATAAGCTTATCGATTTTTATTCTGTTAGGATAATGTGTAGACTTTATTCAACGGCAAAGCAACAAAATACTACATAGTATAATCGTAAAAAACCGATCGATTTCTTTTGTCTAGATTTAAATTATCAGGTTTTATTAATTCGGCTGTAATGGAAGACAATTGCAGTACTGTCATAAATAAGATGTTTCATCGTAATCTGGCTGGATCCGCCGCATTTATTATTACCAGCTATTAAAAATATATTGTAGCTGTTTGGCTATTTTAGTAAAATTGTGTAACAGTGACTTTAAAGTATTTTGCTTCTCAGGCTTTCGTTAGTAAAGAAACCGAAGTTATGTAAATGACGAAATTTAGTAATTGTTCTGTAGTGCATCCCTAATCACTAGAGTAAATAACACATTGCTTAGAGTGCAATATGATTTATTAATTTTATTATATTCGAAATCAATCTAAAATCATTTTTTCTTTTATTACAACCGTTGCGCGTTGATATGATCGTTGAGCAATGTTTATATAAATCTTACTTTCTGACTAATAATACTTTGAGGTGTTTAATATTGTTGAATAAAATTTAATTTTTTATCATTCCAATCCGTTTGAAATAAGGGGTGCATGTGATGTAATACATACAATAAAATTATTGTTTCCTATTAGGTTTTTTAAGAAAGTTGACTATGGTATTTAAAGGTGACAATATAGCTATAGGCTATAGGAGTTTAGGTTAAGCTAAAAGGCTTAAAAAGTTTTCCATGCATTGAAAGTAATGAAATAAACATAAGATAGCTAAGTTAAAAGTCTTTGTGATTTATCTCTTCTTTATTTTTATTGGAACTTAACTACGTAACTTAACTTAATCTTTAATATCTTCTTTTTTTAAAAATAAAAACAAAAAATTTAAAAGAAAATAAAAATCGGAATTCATGCGTCAGTGTTAAAATTTAGCATGTGGCTTGTGCTCCTTGCTTCAAGCACGAAACCAGCGGGATGCACAAAAAGGGACATGTGCACGCAAGAACGGCAAGCCGTTGTATTGTAGTTGAAGTTGCCGTAAGCTTTTTTGTAGCTGACCCCAGATTTGTACTGCACCGTTTTGTGAGGAAATATGAAAGTAGCTAAATAAAATAATTAAAAACTGGCATCTTATTGAATTAAAATACAATTGGTAAGTAAAGTTTTAAGTGTACTGAAACAGTTCATTGCAATATTTTTCGCATTCAAAATTTGAAAGTCATACGATACATACATAGTCACTTTATACATATGCGCCGCATTCGTCATTCAGTTAATTATTTTATTTTGTTTTAGTTAGGTTTACTTTGGTTTATTAAATCAACCATTATTATTATATTATAGGTTTTTACTGACCACTTTACCAATTAAGGATTACATACAACACAATCAGCTCCTTGAAAAATGGAAGGGGAAGACCCAAAAAAGAAGACTCATAGACCATCCCAGTCTGGTCGAAAAGCTGAAAAGAAGAAAGATAAAGAAGGAAAACCGAATCTTGATAATGTTAGTGCTAAACTTCGGAACCCAAAGGCGTTCACATTTAATTCAGCTGTAAGAGCTGAACGCCGTTTTCGTCGGACTCAAGACATAGAAACGAAGAAAGAGCGTATCCCACTAGTCGATCGCACCCCTGTGGAAGCACCTCCCTTCATCATTGCAATTGTTGGACCACCAAAAGTAGGAAAGTCGACATTATTTGAAAACCTTGTTAAAAATTATACTCGACATACTTTAAACAACGTAAAGGGTCCGGTGACAATCGTGTCAGGGAAGAAGAGACGACTCACTTTTATTGAATGTAATAATGACATTAATTCCATGATTGATATTGCAAAAGTTGCGGATCTAGTTCTGCTCTTAGTGGATGCATCCTTTGGATTTGAAATGGAAATATTTGAATTTTTAAATATTTGCCAAGTTCATGGATTTCCACAAATCATGGGTGTTCTTACTCACTTAGACATGATCAAGAATAAAAATCAACTCAAGAAAGTCAAAAAAACTTTAAAGCATCGATTTTGGACAGAAGTATATGCTGGCTCAAAACTTTTCTATCTTTCCGGCTATCACCCAATGACGCAGTCTTATCCGAAGAATGAAATACAAAATCTTGCACGTTTTATTGCGGTCATGAAATTTCGCCCAACTCTTTGGCGTTCAGAGCATGCTTACCTTGTCGCAGATCGGTTGGAAGATTTAACTTCACCAGAATCAATAAGATTAAATCCAAAAGCTGACCGTACAATTAGCTTGTATGGCTATGTACACGGAACATTTTTAAAACCTCGTGTTTCCGTTCACATCCCGGGACTTGGAGATTTTCAACCAGAAGCTGTGACAGCCCTGAGTGACCCTTGTCCTCTCCCAATGAAAGAGCGGGCACTTCGCCGTTCTTTGAATGAAAAAGAAAAATTAATTTACGCTCCTTTTTCTGGTGTGGGTGGAATTGTTTACGATAGGGATGCAGTTTACATTGATTTGGGTGGCAGTCATAGCCATCGCCGTGGTAAAGTCGGTGTTGATGGAATTACCGAGGAAAATAATAAATCATCAAATCCTTTAATTGGAGAACTTCAAGATTTAAAGTCAACTCTGAATGAAAAAATGGAGTCTGCGACCATTAAATTATTCAGTACATCCGATGCAATTACAGCAGCAGACGTAGAGTTTCCCGATCAAGAACAACTGGAATCAATTGTTCCAGAAGATGGAAGCATTAAGGCTGGAAACTCAGCAGCAAATAGGAAGCAAAAACTTGTTGGGGAAAACTCAGACGACGAGGACGATGAGTCTATGAGTGGATCGGACTCAGAAATTGATCCATCAATGTTAGATGACGACGATGATAGCAGTGGAAGTGATGAAGATGCAAATGACAACGAGTTTGACAATAATTTTGAAGATACTTTGCCGGGCAAAATTGAGCGATCCAAGTCACGCCGAGTAGCTGATGCGGCTGATGCGTTCTACTCCCGTTTTCGAAATAGATCAATGCAAAAAATGATTTATGATGACACGAACGACTTTATGAATGTAACTAGTCGGGCTGATTTTGACCTGGCAAATTGTGCTGCGCCTGAAGATCAGACTAATATAGAAGACATGGAAGAAGAAGACATTAAAGACTTATTCGTAGGTGGGGATTACGCAGAAACAGCGAAAAAGCTTCTGGATGCTGACGGTGATGATGACGATCCTTTTGGTTTTGGGGATGACGGGGATAATGAAGAAACTTTTGGTGACTTTGAGGCATTAGACGAGGGTGGAAACGAAAGCGATGGCGACGGTGGAACTAAAGGTGATTCAGAAAAACCTAAAGACAAAAACAAACCAGAGGTTTCAGTTGAGAAAAGGGAGGCAATGAAGAAGAAACTGAAGGAAAAATTTGACATGGAGTATGATGGCGGGGATGGGGATGAGGCAAGCACGAATTTTTATAAGGATTGGAAAAGCCAAGTGGAAGAGCAGGCTAAGGTTGGTATTTAGAACTTACTACCTCTTTTACTACTAAAATATAATGTTAATGTTTAAAAATAAGCTTATTTAAAATTGAGGTTTGTATACTTGTTACGTAAATCATTTTTTAACGTATTGTAGTTGAACCGAACATTTTTTGAAAACATCGACGACCCTAACTTACTTCAAGACCTTCAGGGGCTGGCGCCTGGTAGCTATGTTCGTGTTGAAGTGAGCAAAGTTCCTTACGAGTTTATTCAAAATTTCGATCCCCAAATAAACTCTCCTTTAGTGATTGGTTCGTTGGACACTCCAAATCAAGAGACACTAGCAGTGGTTCAAGCCAGGGTAAAGAAGCACCGATGGCATCCAAGAATTTTGAAGACACGGGACCCTATAATTTTATCTGTGGGCTGGAGACGATTTCAAACGATTTCATTGTATTCTGTACATGACCACAATATGCGTAACAGGTCAGTTTTTTAATTTCATCTTTGGGTTTGTTTTTGTTTCTATATTCCTTCATTCAACACGAATTACGTGTAGTACTATTGAATTTAATAATTTTGGAATTATTTTGTTCGATGGATTTTAGATTGATTAAATACACTCCAGAACATTTGCATTGTGTAGCAAATTTTTATGGACCCATGACCCCTCAAGGTACAGGTATCCTTGGAATTGCTCCTCAGGGATTTGATGGCTTCCGTATAGTACTTACAGGGTCTATTTTGGATATGGACAAGGGAAGTGAATTGATGAAGAAATTAAAATTAATTGGTCATCCGTCCAAAATCTATAAGAAATCCGCTTTTTTGGAAGGAATGTTTTCTTCTCAACTAGAAGTTGCCAAGTTTATTGGAGCAAAGCTTAAAACTGTGTCGGGTGTGCGTGGTGTGATTAAAAAAGCTTTAAGAGCACCACCGGGGGCGTGCAGGGCAACTTTCGAAGACAAAATATTAGCTAGTGGTGAGTAGCTTAGTTAAAATGTTTTTAAAAATTCATCACATCTAAAAATTGTGATCATATTTTTTGACAAGAATATTCCCGATTTTTTCAGATATTGTATTCTGTCGTACATGGGCTAAAGTGGATATACCGCCATTCTATTTAAATCTACCAACTCACATAACTCCACAACCCCGTGTCGTTAAAACTGTAGGACAACTCAAGAGGGAGAAATCGTTACAAGTTGAACCTAATCCAGATAATTTGTACACCCCAATTGAGAGACCAGAGAAAACTTTTAGACCGTTGAAGATCCCTAAGAGTTTAAAAGAAAAATTACCGTATAAAGATAAACCTAAGGTTGCAGCAAAACTAAAAGAAGAAAAAAGAATCGCAGTTATAAAAGAACCTCATGAGAGACAGGTACGAAATGTATATTTCGGCAGGAACTTGATTCTTACCTCACGTTGCTTGTATAAATTTGATCACTATAATAATGTATTAAATTATTTTTTAGATTTCCATGAGCCTACAAACACTCCGAGAGCGTGTAAAAGTTCGGGAAGCCAAGGAGAAAGCAGACAAAACCAAGAAAACAGCGGAGCGGGCCAAAGTAATAAAGAAAGTTGAAGAGAGGCAGACATATCGACAAAAAGAGCTTCGTAAAAAGATTTTCAAAACGCTCGGACAAATGAACAAGGGAGGTGAAAACTCCGCTGGAGGGGGTGGTAAAGGAGGTAAATACCGAAGGAAGCAAAAGCATCAACGATAAATCCTATTTTCACTTTAGTAATATTAACAAAAATAATAAATTACAGAATTTTGGACATTGTATTATGGTGGCCTATTTTTTGTTACTATGACTTGCTCTTGATGTTAATTACTGATTATTGCTACTTCAATAAAATATGAGACAATTTTGAAACTTTTCTTGTGGACGACGACGTTTTATACCGTCCCGGAGTTTTCATTATTTAAGAAAAACAAAAAAAAATCATTATTAAATAAACATTATAAAACACAAAGCCAACGTATATTTAAAGACATTCCTCCTCCCCTCCTTCATCCTCAGTCTGTCCTGTCCTACTATTGTATAATATAGTATATAGTTAATTGTTTCGTTCTTATATTATATGATCGAATCGAAATATCCATTTTAAAAATAAAATCAATAAACCCTAACCCAAATGTACAATTTATAGAAATTATTATAATGCATAATATAGTTCTGCACTAGGACTAAGTAGGGCTAGGGCACAAACTTTACAGCTTACAGCTTTAGCTTGTGTGCTGAATACGGAAGTTCGCTGTGATTAAAATTTTAAATTAAGGAAAAATCTTCCTGGCCCCCCGACTATGAACTGAGAATGTGAATGAGCTATTATTGTCTATCTATAAGGATAGTATGTAATATGTATGTGGATGTAATATATTACAAAGGAAGAATGAAATTCAGATAAAATAATCTTTGGCTTAATACATAAAAGTCATCCAGTAAAAATCGTTCAAATAAAATTCGTACACAGTTAAAAACAAAAAAGGACAAAAGTACTGAAAAAAAACTAAAACTCATTATTCTTGCAATGAACAACTGCAGCGGCAGGCACAAGATTTCATTGGCATATGAGCGGTTCTTTCATAGACAAGTCCTTTTCTTTTCATGGATACGCCGTACGCGCGTAGTCTCACTAGTCAGTCAGTGTGGAAGTGGAAAGCCGAAAACAGAGAAGACTGCACTCTGCTCATGAAGATTTCAGTTAAAACATATTAACTGTTAACCTGCCGATTCTATTTAGTTTCCCATTGTGAAAGTAGTTGCATTGCCTACCAGAGTCTACCTGGCACCTGTGACTGTGACCTGATAGCGGATGACTGATTAAAAGTTCATATTAAATTAATTAGCATTAAACCCAAAGTTAAAGTAGTCATTCTGGATTCTGGGTATAGTATTGTGCGGCCGAATAGCATTGAGCCTGACCGTTAATCTTTGTTCAGAAATTTGTATAACATGTAATGTTAAAAGTAACGTCAAGTTCTACTGCGCATGTACAAAAGGTCCAAATCTATTCGGCCGAACAATACCTACTGAAGTTTTGTGTTGTGTGTGGTGGGGTTTTAGTCCGTCGGTTACATCTTGCTAAGTTCAAAGTTTGTTAACTGGTTTCCCTTTTTCCTTGCCTACTTTTCTCCAATTTCTTTGTCTTATTCATCAGTACAGAAACTGGAAAAAAAACAACACCAACTGACAACTGAGTTATCATCGTGGATGACGGACACATAGGTTGATGAAGTATGAAGTAGTCAAGCTTAGTGAAGGTCAGTAGCTGTTAACAAAACTAATAATAATTATTAGGTATAGCCGTGTAGCATATAAATACTAACTATTGACTATTAATGACCAAGTGGTCATCAATCATGATCATGGCTCGCTTCCTTCCCACGTGGAGGGTGGAGGGCGGTTGACGGTTGAAGGTGGCCGTTTGTTTTTGGTTTTAGAAACCAAAACCAAAATGTACGAAATAGGTACAGCTTTGCAATAAATATGCTCAGTTTCAGCTATAGGTATTTATTTAATGTATTATCATCTATTCTATTTCATTACAGTAACAGTGATTATACATTTGCTTCCGTTTGTACGTCAAGAGCTGGACTTTGGATTGGAGTGATCAGAGATTCCATAATCAATATTATGCAGTCTCAATTTCTACTTTTTGTTATATAACGCTGATACACACCACACGCACAAAAGATTCTGTTGGGATTTATCGTTTTTGTCGTCCTTCTTCCTTCTTTGCATCGTGCAATTGAAAATCGTAAGTTTTAATGACTAAAAATTTCAAAATTACCGTCTATAATAATTCCGTGCTGGTAGTGTGTAGTGTACGATAACACCTAATTAATGGTGAATGACAGACTATAGGCGGACTCAAGCAAAACTTAAAAAATGTTTTTAGCTAGCTATCTGAGATGTGAGATTTTGATAACTATTTAACATTCGCTTGCTTACTTTGTAGAACCGCTTTCTAATTCTATGCTGGGATTGTATGCTTATAATCTTGTCTTCGGCTGTATTACTCATAAGTCTGCTGCTCAAGCTTTCGAACAACAAAATATATAACTTCTTTATGTAGCGTTGTTCAACAGCTCAACTGTACATTATGTTTAACAACCGGAAAATCGTCAAGAAATTAGCTGATTCAGTACGTCGGGACTTAGAACATCAATCTCAAGTTGATAAGACCTTATTTAGATATCAGCAGGGGCAGGATCAACGTCGGCAGGATGCAGACGACCAGAAAAATGCAGATTTTCTTGCTAGGCGCTCATCAAACTCAAAACAACGCTCGAAAAGTAGAATAGCGGCTGGTTTTAATCCAGAAACAGGTCAAGCGTATCCAGCTTCACAGGATGACTTAGACGACGGTCAAATTCAGAGTCGACCTAGATCAACTCGACAATTTACTGCAACTAACAGGAAAATCCAACAAAACTTAACTGACTCTGATGATGAGAACGAACGCGAGGAATTTATGTTACCAATAAGTAAGGAAGAATTTCAAGAAGAATTTGATGTAGACGAAGAGACGGAATTGCAATATCCAACTCAACCCTATTTAACAGGAGAGAATCTACTGGACGAATACAGCGAAGAATTAAATATTTCATCATCCAATAGCATTCGAACTGCACAACAAAGTCAGCAAAGACTACCTGTCCCGGTGTCACCCCAAGTTTCCAGGCTTCCAATCATTTCATCTCATCAACAGCAACAGCACCAAAAAAGAGTTAGTCAAGAATATCAACAGCCATCTGTCCCTCCTCTAATCCCAAGGTCCAGGTCATATAATTCAAATTCACCACAGTCACAATCATTAACATTTGACCCCGAACAGAATCCGCAACAGCAGCAGCAGTTGTATAAGAACAAAACACCTGTTGTATCCATAGAAAAAACGAAATCGAATGCGGATGAAAAATATGCTAAAAGAAGCCAACAAGTTCGACGGAATAGTTCTGCCATTAGTAAAAGTGTCGTTAGAACAGACGAGCAGCAGGAGCAAGAAGTAGATGACGGTGATGTGGCAGAGGGTGAGCTAGCTGATGATACTAATCCATACATACAAGTTCGTAATGGACCCGGATCTAATTCTGTATCCCCTACAAACATCAGAAGTAAATACGAGCGGGAGCTCCCCCAGAAGCAGCAACAACAGTCATTAAACACTCTAACGAAAGTTGTGACGAATAGAAGCAATCCAATTCTTGATTCTAACGTATTGTCGCAAAGAGAAAAGGAGAGCAGAAGAAATTCACGCCGGCCATCAATGGTGACACCGCGCCTGTCAGATTCAGATCAAGACAGAGAATACCGAGATCGAGATTCTCAAAATTCAAATTTTAAAGGTAGAAATCAGGGTGGAGATCTAAGTTATACTCCTTCAATGGTCAGTCGACCGAATAGTAATTATTCTCTAACGAATCAGCTACAACAAGAACTAAGTATATCTTCCCGTGACGTCATACCTTTGCCTATTGAGATCCCAGATTCTGTAACCGATGCTGATGCGTTTCGAAGATATCTTTCAGTAAAGCGCTAAAACTTATAACTTACTATATATAATAACATGCATACCAGTAAATTAAATTGAATTAACGTGGGATTTCGAATTTGTATTCACATAAATTATTACTATTAATAATAATGAACATTATGCCACGATTGTGGTTTTTCGGATACAGAGAAATACCATGGAATCTCTTGGCAGAAACTCCATAGTTGGTGTGGGTAGTCGCGTGGGCTCACAGCAAATTTCATCGGAACAAGGAGGTTCCGGCAGTAGAACATTCGCGTCTGGCCAAAATTTGAACGATAATAACCGTCGGCAGGATAGTTTTCAGCAGCAGCAACAGGAACAACAACCGTATGGCCAACCTCCTTGTTTTTCGTATCGTCAAGACACAGATTGTCAAAATAAAGCAAAGTTTCAGTCGAGAACTGCCTCATTGTCACATGCTATCATGACACTTGCCCTTTTGTCTGCATCTGCAGCGCAACTTCGTTTTGTCGTCGCCTACTCTCATGCTCACTCATACCCAACTTTGAATTATTTTCTGATTTGCTCGTGTATCATTATTGAAGTAAGTTATAAAGTTACTTACATTCTACGAGTGCGTTTCTATATTTTTTTTAACTTTTAAGTTCGTAATTTCTAAGTGATTATTGAAAGTCGAAACTAGTAAACTATTTATTGTTTTCTTCTCAATACTTAACGTAGGTTCTAGTTGGAATCGGTTTTGTTATTTTGGCGAGGTTTGATTTCTCCGAAGCATTTCAAGACAAATTACACAGCTATTTAATATTTGGCCTTTTTGTCGTGACGGTCGCAAATGTCATTGTGGCAGCATTTGCCCTTGATGACCATATATGCGAAGTTCTCATGAAAAGATCCTTACCTCCCATTGACCCTCAGTTTCAGCTAGACAATGCTCAAATGCAAATAAATGGATTGTGAACTTAGTATTATAATATTACCTAATTAATTTATATTAAATTTTCTTAATGAATTGTAAGCATTATGTCCTAGAAATTATTACAATTATGCTGGGTATTGACCATTTATATGTCTGCCATTGCCTGCCTTATTGTGCTATCTTGCATGAATTGGTTGAACTACTGAAAGTTTTTAATTTAAATCTTAGTAATAAAGCTTTCCCCGTTTGGAGTTGGATGGAATGCTCAGAATATTTTCAAATGCTTTAGTCTTTGCTTCATGCTTCATTCTAGTCTCATTATTTAAAACGTTGACTGCATTATGTACTGCAGTAGATTATTCAATATTTCAGTATTTAATTTCACACACTTGTTTGCGCTTATTGCGATTTTTGGTTTAGTTTCATTACTGACGTGAATTTCAGCTGTGGATTTTTACTGCATTTTCATTCATTCATTCTATTAACTAAATTTTCAGAAAAATGTACAACAGAAGACCACAGCAGCCGCCACCACAGCGTCCACAACCACAACAGCAAACCTATCAATTTCGTTCAAGGGCTCCGTTTCCAAATCCTGCACGTCCTCCTGAGCGACAGCCTCAAGGCTTAGGAAATTTTCGCAATCCGTCGGGCTTCACACCTAGCCAACGGATGACATCGTCTTCGGGTCCATCGTCCCACCGGGTTTTAGCATCAGGAGGCTCTGGCGTTGGTTCGTATAACCACTGTACTTCAAGCTTGGATCAGAATTCAAACCAAAACCGAAACCAATCCCAACAAAATCAACTAAATAAAAGTAACGTACCTTTGAAAAATGTACCAGCTCCAGCCGCTACAAGCACCAACGATTTTGACTTAGGCGATGATGTCTGGGGGGATGATGATGACGACATGGACATGTTCTTGGCAAGCCAAGCCGTAGAAGCTGCAACGCCATCCTTAATGGCAACAAATGCAGTAGGATCTACGGTGCTGTATTCATCCCAACCGCCTAGTAGTCTGAATCAACACGGTGTACGCCGAGACCAAAATATGCCATTGCATATGATACGGTACGAATTGGCATTAAAAGAGAGTAAAACTAATGGCGAAGAAGTAAGAATGGAAGATTTCATGACTGATGGAGTTCTTGGTGGTGTGATTGCTTCATCAACATCTGGGATACCGAAGGAAAAGTCAATATCCTCAGGGCAGCAGATAGCTGAGCTAAAGAAAACTAATGAAGAACTTAAAAGTGAAAATTATTCTTGTAAAGGTGAAGTTGCAAATTTAAGAAGATTATTAGAAAAGAATCAGAAGGAAAGGCAGAAAGACATGGTGAACCGGGTTAACCAAGAAAAGGACAAGCAGAAAATGGAAAAGGAAGAAAAAGACAGAGTATCAAAGGATTTGGAAAAAATTAAAACCGATTTGAGATACAAAGAAAATGATGTTCGAGAATTGAGTCTAAAAATTGTGAATTACAAAAAACAAATTGAGAGTTTGAATTTACGCTTATCTTCTCAAATTGGAAGTTTGCCAAATGCAAGCGCAAGCAGAACTTCGTCTTCAAATTCATTTCCAAATAGGTAAAGAAACTAATATTTGGGTTGAGATGCATTTATCGATATAATGTTTTTATTTAATTATCAATTAGGTATTACTATTTTTATAATTACACAATTACGTATATATATATTATTGTAATACAAGTTTTTTTTATTCAACCTACAGAAGCTCTTTTCATTCCCGTGAAACTCCTACTGCTACCCCTGTTCAAGTCCAACTTCCATCGCTGTCGCCCACCCCCACAGTAAAGATTGAGTCCAAAACTATCGACGTTCAAACAGATCAAACAATTCCTCCAGAAACGGCAAATGACGTTGCTAGAAAAGCATGGGCGGAGGCTGAAAATTGTCGCCAATTAATTTTGTCTGTTTATTTGGAACGAATAATAGTGAAGACTAGTAAAGACACGGCTTTGTTGATCCCCGTTTTTGAAAGCATTGCAGATAAAGCTCAGAATGAAATAATACTAAATTTAAAGAATGAAGGGTTTCGTTACGAATTTATGTTTCCGGATAATTTAAAACTAGCTGAGTTTAAATTAGATGAGAAGGAACGAAATTTGCGGAACAAAACCAAACCTGTTATAATACCAAAATTGCCAATTGAATACAAAGATTGGGATGGAATTGACGGACTTGATGTAACAATTAGAAATTGTCTTCTTCAGTACCAAGGCGACATTTGGGCTGGAATTTCTCATGTTGGGGAAGATCTGATTCGTAGGATCAATTTTATGCGCCAAGGAAATCCTAATAGCTTATACCAATCCAAAAACTTTGTTCACTTCATGAAGTTACTTATTTGGGGGAGGCATTTATGGAAATCTTTTTATCCGTCTTTTTGTCAACATTGGAAAACCAGAGAAGAACCGCGTCAATTTTTTCTCGAGGATATAAAAAAGTGGACGGCTTGCGTGCTTTGGATTGGAAACCGATGTTTTGAAGTAGTGGTACGTATAATGTGACTTTATGTAATTTTTCAAAAATTACTTTCTTAATAAATAGCTACCTTATTTAAACATTTTCAATTTTTTGGATTCTAATCTTGTCTAATTTATGTTTGCTATACCCCTATTTCATAAATATTGCTAATTTAAATTGTATATACTTAGTCATAGTGTTAGTGTAGAATCGTAGAAATTTAGAAATTGATAAAATTATTATGTTTTGGTTTTATTTGTAGGACGCCAGAACGGAGTTGAGAAAACTTGTTTTAAAGATACTGGTTTCGTTAGCTAAAAATTCGTACTCATGTTTTCACTACACCGAAGCAAAGTAAGAAACAACCTCTAGTCTTTGAGCTAAATTAATAAATTACACTGTTTATTTCAGTAATGGTTAAATTGGTTTTAGTTGATAGTTTATAATTTAATACTTTGTAATAATAATCCGATATCTGATTTTGATTTTTATATTTTAAGGCGATTGGCAAATGGAACTTTAAATTAATTTAGTATTAAGTTGAAAGAAAGAAGCCGTAAAGCAGGGCGAGGGCAGGATTTAATATTTAATTATTGTGTATTTCGCCATTTTTGCATACATTTCTAACAATAATTTTCATTACTGCATTACGTTTCAGTTACTTGGGAGTGTACAAGTTTATATTTTACACTCTCACTATTAATCGGCACTTGAATTTTGAAAATTTCTACCGCTGCCTTCAGTTGTCGGGAGCTTTGGGGCGGAAAAAGTTTTACTTAAAGTACATGTGTGTAAATCGCAAAGACAAACACGGTAGGTTGCAAATTGAACTTTTTACTTACGAATGTTTGAAAGCTTTTAATTACATTTTCAGTATTAAAATAATGATTACAGATTTGAATGGTGTTTATATTGTGTTTTAAAAAATTTCAGCTTGCCTCGCATACCAATTTGCTACGTTAGGCCTATCATTTTTCACTAAAGAAAAAGATATTTCCAAGAAGTTTAAGCTCTATAAAGCTTACTTGGACCTCCTTGACGCTATGCGAGAATGGTGCGTTGTTCACCCCCAGTGTGCAGCAGTTGAAGACACGGTACAGACGGACGACCCAGACAGTTCAACGGAACATTCAGCTCCAGTATTTGTAGTGCGAAGAAAGGAAGTTACAAAGTCGGGTAGCGTAGACGTAGACCCTTCTAAAACTAATAACGAAAATGAGACAAGTCGAATAGATCTGGATGTGCAGTCCTTCTACCACTACGGCTCTGAAGACTTCGACACATCTATTTCATTTATAGACCTTTCGGATGAATCCCAATTAGACAGAAAAGCGCAGGAGCTTTCTAAATGTAATCGTGCAACGAATTTGAATCCTAAAGTTTCAAACTCTGAGTTTCCATTTAAAAAACCAAAAATACCTCCTTCAAGCCATTGGCCACCTCATCTACGAAATGAAAATTTAGGTGATGTGGCTACTCCAGGAAGCTCGGCTAAGGCTGTTCGTGGATCTCCAGCAATGATTAGTGATTTTGACTGTATGATGGATGTGGACCCGCAGACAACTACTTTTGAGACAGGGACAGAATCAATTCAGTCGAATTTTGAAGTTTACGAAGATGAGTGGGATGCTACTGAAAAGGAAGCATCAACGTTTAATGATGTAAGAGCAGAAAATACTTCAGTGTCAAATGTCGACCTCCCGTGTAGAAAGTTCCTTGATTGTTCACTTTGGGAGGAAATGAAAGATGGGCCAAGGGTTGGCTTGTGTCAGTGTCGGTGTCGTCTCATGGAAACTTTCATGCGTATGACCGAAGAAGTTATACAATTTTGGCGTGAGTGGATACAAGTATTTTGAAATTATTCGTGGTACTGTGACACTTAAATTAATTTTTTTAAAAATATATTTGGAAATAATTAAAATATTTTGATTGAATTTTGAATAGGGTTTCTTAAAATATGTTCCGAGTATAAAAAGTCGACAGTATCATCGAGTGAATGGGAAGCTGAAAAACGAGAAGAAGACTTTGAAATTCTGTTGGAGAAAATCAAGAATATTGAGCAAGGAGAAGAAAAACGGCTGGGTGTTGTTAAATCTGATGATGACTTCCGTGATGAGCATTACATTTCTCCAGATTTACCTTTTTGGAAACGCTTAATGAGGGATGTCAAGTACACACCCCCTAAGTTGACACCAGAGGGCGTAGGGCATGCATTAGAGAAGGCAGTGGACATAATGTCTAATTCTTTCATAACAACGCAGTATAATGCATTTACTGCCTTTGGATCCGATGGTGCTAATTCCTTTCAAGTCGCTGTTGCTTATCTTCTTCACTATTTGAGTGATCTTAACTTTTGTCCCGATACAGGTATGATATCTCTGTTTAATCATTACAAATTTAAAGTTAAAGTTGCTTTGAAATTTGTTTACATAATTTGGGTTCAAATACAATGGTTTTGTGCAACCATATTATTTGTTAATTTTAGTAAGACAAGTGCACTATCTATCCTCCAGTGATACAACAGGATTGGGTCCTCAGATGAATCCTCCCGAGCTAGAATTTATGGAAGGTGCTCATTACAGCTGGGCAAAAAATATACTTCGCCAATCCGATCATAATTTGTCCACTTCTAGGCAACATAACCCCTCAGGCTTAAGCTCATTCAATGTAGAGTTCGAATTGGAAAATCTGCCTAAGTTTGACCCAAAGAGTGATGCAATTGTTTCAAGAATGCCGAAATTTTTAGTAACAAGCCTGTTAGATTTAAAACAGAGAAAAGTGGAAGCCAGGAAATTCTATGCACAAGCTGCCGGAAGCAGTGCTTTTGACGCCTCGGTTGTCGACAATAGTTCTGGTCAAGATCAATGTGACGATGTTGTATTCATTGACATTTCATCGCCCGACCCGCCTCATCAGGAGGAAAATGAAGTTGAAGAAGAAAACGTGGAGATGCAACACACCAATGCCACTTCACCTACTGCGTCCGAGTCTGAGTGTGATTCTGAGGATGATCAAAATGTTAGTGATGAATGGTTAACGACAGACGAGTCGGCTGAAGAGAGTGATAGCCTGGGTGACTCTATGGAAAGTGGTCCCTCCGTGCTACCACCTAAACCAAGCTCAAAGTATAAGGTTGTGGATGATTTTAAATCCTTTTGTAGCCCTGCAGTAGAAGACTCTAAAGAGTTTCTTGATATTTTATCCGACTCTGAAAACGACGAAGGAGATGGTAGATTTCCTACAATTACATTTTCTCGATTGTCTGGATATTTCCAAAAGAAAAAGAAAAATCAGCAGGGCAATAATGAAGCCAGCAATTCTAATTTGCTTTGTGAGTATAAAAGTGCTCAGAGTATTTGTGATGAACTAAGTAACACCGAAAATTTTAACATAAAGAGTCCTGATCTAGAAGGAGGGATTTTGCAAGACTCAGACGCTGTGGAAGAAAATAGCGAACACGGCAGTGGAAGGTCCGAGATCCAAGACAAGAGCACGAATTCGTTGATTCAAATAGCCATGGCCACTCTGAATCGACGCAAGTATTATTGTGAGGACGAAACACGAGATTTGTGGGATGACTATAATGTAAATCCATCCCGTGTGGATGTATAACTCTCCATTTTCAGCGTATTCAAACTGTATTCTTCGATTTAAGTTTTTACATGAACAAGTTATTTTTTTATTAGTCCTGTTTTTACTTTCAGTCGCACCCTAAATGTTATAAATCAAAATGTAAGCAGTCAGGCGGACCTCATACCTTTACAGTTTTTACAGAGCAGTAGTTATTTATCGAAACAAATGAGCATATTAATGTGCCATATCTTAGTAGGCGGTCGCGGTACTGCTTAATTTAGCACATTTACTCAGCTGTATTATTATTAATTCACCCTAAAGTGCATAATTACTTTACAAAAAAGTGCAAGCCAATAAGAGCATTACTACTATGCAGTGGCAATCGCGACTATCATTATAGAAGAATAATAATAAGCAGTGTTTGACTTGAATTAATTAATGTGAATTTGACGTCGCTGTGAAAGCAAACTCTATTTTCTTAATGGGTGGCCTTAATCAAATTGTAAATTGAACAAGTGATACCATTTTTAAGATGAAATAAAAATATTTAATTACTAACTAACATATCTGTAGAGAGTGAATGTATTTTAGATAAGTTCACCAATGCATATGGCTAACACATTTTGTTTGCAGTTAGAATTTATACACTTAATTGAACTACTAGAATTATTAAGCTTAGAAACTAACGGAAAATTAAAAATATCTTTTCTAGCTCATAATTATTTACTCTAAACAGGAGATCAGAAGTCAGAATGATGGGTTCTGAGTTAAACTATATAACCTACGTCAAGCACAGTACAACACTAATTTATTGCAACGGCAAAGGGTACTTTATTGCTGGCAGTTTATTTTTCTCGGTCCTATTTTACAGTTAAATCGTCAAAAGCCAAGCCAAAATTGTACGATACATTTTTGTAACATGATTTTAGCACAATTTCACGCTGTCGAATGAGTGTTCAAAATACAAAAAGAAACGATGGTTGCAGTTAAAAATTTCGCTGTCGCTTTATTATATAGCGTTAACTTAACTTTGGAATATAATGAAATGAATGGTCATAATATCAATACTAAACTCATTATTATACTGCCACATTTAAAAAAAAATGAGGTGGAAACAAAGCGTAAAAAAAATATTTTCATTCATAAAAATGTGTGGAAGAATAAAGCCAGCATTATGATTACATATATTACCATGGATAAACGATGCTTCTGATAAAATACTTGCCTGGTTCCAATATACGAGTCCAGTCCAGGTTATAAAGCATCCAAATACCTACTACTAAATACATGTACATATTTTATTTCTACATCAAAAGCAAATAGTAGTTTTACCTATAAGGAAGCAAGGGGGCTTTTGTTGCATTCCGTATTGCGTATCATATTATTGTAGGAAGGAATTACTGAACACGTTGAATAGTGAATGCTCTACGTCTCTGTCTGTAAAGTACTCTGTAGACTCAGTTCATGATCCTGTGTTTTAGTAGTTCCGTTCTGGGATGCTTATGCATTCGTAGGTAGGTAGATATTTTATAACTCTCTCATCCCTTTGTTTTCATGCTTGATTTTTATTTTGAATATAAAAATCTTGTTTGGTCCATCCGTAAGTGAGCACGAGGAAGCAAGAGTGAGTAATTTACAGCTAATTCATTTCATATGATATTTGGAACTTAATTTCAATAATAAAACCTCTATACTCATTGTCAGCCTGTAAAAATAGTATATACTGTAAGTAGAATGCGTAGGTGTGACATTTGATGGCCAGTTCTCGAAGTTGTCCGGCCCTTATCATTGTCACTGTTGTTAAACTCACCATCAGGCTATGGTTGCTGTATTTCGTATAATATGACTTTTTTCCTTCATGTAAATACACTATGGTCTGACTATGGCTCGGTCTATACTTTAAGATAAAATAGGGTGACAATAGTGTTTTAGTGTCACTATAAAATAGTGGATTAATTTCTCATGACTTTATTGATATCCATTTTTTGTATGTATATCGTTGACTGTTCTGTGAATTGTGAATCTATACAGTCAAAGTAAAAGTTGCACTCACCATCAGACTTATAGTCCTTCTTGTTTCTACCAGGGCTCTATGAAATGGATGACTATGAACCGCAGTTTTTTTGCTTTGTTTTGTTTTTTTGTTATGTTGATGCTGCTGTCGTTCTCAGGTCATAAAATGTCAGCCTAGATAAATTAAATTCAGAATGAAATGTACATAATAAATTTACTTGAGAGCTACTATTATAATGTCAGCATCAGCTTTGAGCTGTCATGATTGAGCTACACTGATTTTGCGATCGCTAAGATCGATGTGATTGATGTGATGGGATTACCCTTGTTTACATTATTAAGTGTTTTATTTATTTTTTTTGTACTATTATTTTGAATTGATATTCGAAATTTAAATTAAAACAAAAAGGAAGTCTCATTTGATTTTTGACTTTAATTCTTTTGTTCAAAGGAAGTGAGAAGGAAAATGGATGGTGGTAACTAAGTATATAGGTTTAGACACCATTATGGTTTACCTATAATAATATTATGCTCTCACACTCTCACTATCACTACACAAACTGCTGCTGCTGTTGTTGATGTTGACTGTTCTGTCAAGCGAATTGGTTTTTGACTTTCGTAATATATATTCGTAAGTAATTCATGTGGTGGAAGGAAATAGCTGTTGTTCTATCGTAGGTACATGCTCCTAATCGCTCCAGAATGTCTGTTATTCAAATTTTTATTACCTGACGAGAATGGTTAATTAGTGGGGAGAGGCTATATCACCACCTATATGCATACAATATTATAGACCATAGATCATAGACTCGGCCGTTTAGAGTACGGATTCGGCTTACATTATATTATATATTATTAATATTGACTGACTGCTCCTCTACAACTCTGACGCTACGAGTCTGCCTCTGATGACGGAGTGTATTATAATTTGAGCTGTAAGCTTTTAGATAATTTAATTGCTCAAAAACCAATGAATGCCGAATGCAAGTCGGAAAGTAACTGAGTCTCTTAAACAATTATAAGGAATGAGCGGAACTAAATTACCTAAAGGAACTACATCGTCTGGTCGCACACACACACACACAAAAGCAAACTTCACTACTGCGCCCACATCTATAGTAGGTACATACATATAGCATCTCTCCATTATTATCTCTCCTTACTCACAGGTACACACTGCATACTGCATAATACGTAGTAAGTATACCTACCTATAATATTATTATTACACGATTGCATAAGTCAGACAGAATCTTGCAGGAGCAAAAGGATCAGACTACACGGTATAATTATACAGGGAGCTAATAAACGAAACGAACTGTTTCATTGTTTCATTTTATTACATTTCTCATTTTTTTCCCTACAAGTTGTGTGTTGTTCCATCCAGAACACTATAACAGTAGAACAGGAATAGATATGATCAGATGTTTTTAAAAAAAATAAGCATCATGGAAGAATACATTTATATATAGTGTGTATAAGCGCATATAATTACCTGCCTAAAACGTAAGCTACTTGCATTACTTCTAGTACAACATAATATAGTTGCATCTTCAACAGCAATTAAAATTTACACGGAGCTTTTATCTATATTATATTATATATTCGGACAAAAACGGAAAGAAAGACGGAGACGGAGACATTGCAATGAAATGTACAATACTACCGGTGCCGGTGCGGTGCTCAAATTACTTACATCTAATTAATCTTTATGATATATGCAGCGTCGTCCTCACTTTATTGCAGGATAGGATTAGGATTATAAGATTAGGTATTCCTACTGCTACTACTACTATGGGATAAGTTTCGTATCTGGAATTATTCGGATGAGGATGAGACAGACCATTATACCCATGCCATATGTGACGTGAGTACTGTCGCTCTCCTTGTGTCCCATGTCATTAAATATGCAGCTTGTATAGTTGTCCTGCTCCAGGCTAATGGCTAAATATGTGAAGGAAGAGAGACTTAAGTACCTGTGCCCAGCTATAGTACGCACGTTTATTATGGATGCAGCATACTAATATATAATGCATACTCAAAATTAGTATTAGTATTAAAAATGCAATGGAGTTTTTTTTTCGCTGCTGTGTATATTATTCACATATTTAAAGTTGCTGTTGTGTGTCAGTTCAGAGTTCAGTGCTCACACACAGCTCACTAACTCACTCCTGCTACACAACAATGCGAGGCTAATGGGATATTTATGTCCGTGTCAAGTCAATATTGACGGAAACTTTGTTGATTGTTCAACTCAATCAAAGTCTTTCAGAGAGTCGTCTCTATATTCCATGCATGCATAATATGCAGTTCAGTTGGACTTGGATTTGACTTGAACAAAAATGTTTTGGAACTGCTAGGCTGACTCCTCCGGCCGCTCTTCATGCTTTCCATTGGGTCTATATACATCCATAATACATATATTTTTATGTTTACTTAATTTGGTCATAAAACTTTATCCAAAAGCATTTTTATGGTCATTAATCTTATCAAGGGAATTGTAGTTTAATTATTTTGCCCCTTCATTTTTTT
>JAQFZE010000401.1:0-27307 GCA_034695245.1 Dicyrtomina saundersi | reverse complement strand
TATATCATTATATTTGCTAGCTAATTACACGTCTGTTAATTAAATTGATTAATATAAATCTTATGGGATCATTATCTTTCTAGTTTTTAGTTCTACTTTCATATTTTTTATAATGCTTGCCAGTTCGATGCATGATCAATATGATCATGTATTATTTATTTGATCTTTAAGGCAAAGTTCTCAGGAATATAAATTATTGTAATGTTGAGTCACCCTAAGTACTAGGTCATACAATATATAGCTAAATTGTACATTAAGACGTAGCGCTTGCCATTAATACCTAACAGGAACATTTTTTGCAAATTACCAAAAAGGTATTTACTTATATTTGTTACGATATAATTAAAATTGATCAGTTTAGTAGATAAGACAAGACATATAGTAGCTCCATGCTCCATGATGTTGCTAGTTCAGATTATTTGTGGCAGTGAGTATCAGTTATATTATGCTAAATTGTTTCTATTTTAGTATTATCAGCTCCAAAGCCCTAAACAGTTCATTTGTGTTTATTTCCAACATTTTTGAAAATCATTAGTAGTATAATATGTATGTTAATACGTGAAATATGGATACAAATGCTGCTGATACTACTACACCTTTAGAGTTGTAGAATTTGCACCAAAGTATTAAACAAGTAATATGCAATCAAAATGTAAAAAAGAGCTCGCTAAGTATATCTTCCTCCGTACTTTGCGTTGGATTGTGAGCACTCTGAACACACTTTGCCTTGAATTTATTAGTGGTCTTCTGTTCAGGAAGTGGTTCCAATCGGGATTGTGATAATGTAATATTTTGTTCCGAATCTGTACTTTTTTTACCATTCGTATGGGAAGGGGAAGACCATCCACTCATGATTGGAGATATAGGAATTTTCATTATAACCGGAGAATCCATAGATGGAATTACAATGTGGGGTTCATACACGTGTAGTTCGTGAAAGTCTCCACCACTTCGACGGTGATAAGCCCATATGGCCAAATCATTTTTCTGGTCTAAAATCTGAAGACAAGTAATATATTACAATTTGTTATTAATGTGCATAGTCTACAGATTTTTGAAAGTGGAAAGTACATTTTCTTGCGTTTATAACAAGAATGCATGACAGATACCGACGGTGATGACGTCGCGGAGACAGAAGATAGTTCCAAGCCAAGGTTTGCGTCAACGGTTTGCGTTGCATCACTCACAGTTAGTGGCGAAGACAGAATAGATTTCGGATTGTCTGTTTTTGAAATGTTAATACGACTTATGGATTTAGGTTCACCTTCATATTGTTTGCATTCGGTGTCATACTGTTGACTACTAAAGCATTTATTATGTGTTAGTAGGATCTCTTCTCTCTGTTGAATTGTACGGAGAATCCATTTAAGACGTTGATTATCTTCTAAGCATCTACCATATTTTTTTTCTATATTCGCCAGTCGTGTGTGTAAAAAACTGTTACTTTGTTCCAGTGACAGAATCCTAGCCCTATGTAAAACATAGTTAGTACTTACTAGATTATTTCATGCTTTACTTCCAAGAAACAAGTTGTACTACCTACATACTAAAAAAATTTATCAGTTACTTTAGATCTTTGTTTTCCTCGACGACTGCATTAAGTCCTTCTTCTGTGTCTTGCTTATGTTCCTGGTGCAACTTTCCTAAAGTTCCTGTGGCTTCCATTCTAGCTGCATTTTCTAGCACCAAAAACTTACACCTATTACTGAGAAGTTGAATTTTATTGAGTTGATTGTCATTCCTTTGACGAAAACCTGCCTGCTCACGTTGCATGCGGGATTCTAGAAGTTCTACTTGTTCTTGAGCATTTGCAAGTTCAGAGATGAGAGAGGCAATGCGCTGTCTATCTTCGAAACGTAGTTCAAAAATGTTTAGAGCTGAACTTTTTTGTGAAGCTTCAAAAGTGTTAGTTGTGGGAAGGCTGTCTGACTCATGTCCTAAGAGATGAAGTTTTGTTTGAAGTGAATCTTTATCTATATCCGCTAGTTTTTTTAGATTTATATTTGTTGTGCTAGATAATGGTGATGGCGGTTCCAAACCCTCCGTCTCTGAGGTTGTACCTCTAGTCGTTTTGATCGTAGTGGAGCTTCTTGTGTGGCATGTTGACTTTTTAAAATCAGTCGAGTTGTGCGACTGAGGTCGTGGCTTTGCTTGTTCGGCGCTGATGGATCTATTTACAATGCTCGGAATTGTTCCTAGTGTAAGTCTAGTAATAAAATCTCTTTGGTCACACTCTGAATGAGAAGTTGAAAAATATGATGATCCAGAGTTTAGTAATGCATTAGAGGAATTTTGAGGTTGGAGGTTGAGGTTAGTACTCAAGCCGATCTTTTTAAACTGGTTGTCAGCAAGCTTAGCGTAAATTGTACTGGTGCTACTGTCACTTTCCATCCTGTAATCATTGAATATTGTAGTTCCTAATTATATCAATGAGTTAACATAAAGGCAAAGGGCTAATTATTGCTTTAAGCGGGGTTGACGATTGATTGACATTATTAGTAATTACGCTGGATCCGTTGCTTAGTATAAATTATGAAACAAGTGCTTAATTTACATTTGATTAGGCTCCAATCATGACTATTTCGAACAACGTGGGCACGCGAATCATTCGTTACAGCGGCAAGTCTGAATTTTCTGGCGATTTTGTTGTGGAAGATGTTCTTGCGGATTCTGGAGATTTCTCTCGACGTTTGATTTTTCTTAATAATCCGAACGTAATTCAGTCAGACGTGGGAGTTTCAATTGGTAAGTTCTTAATGTTAAATTATTACTAGTTCAATCTTGAGCCATTATTGCATTTATAGCAGTTGTAGCCTTGTAGCAATATTACAAAGTAAATAATATATAAGGTAACTTTATTCAAAAAAACAAACTTAACAACTGACCTCCATCGAGGGTAGCCTAATAGACTCAGTATACGTTACACAAATTTGTTGAATATTAAAAATAGCTTTGTAAGTATGAAATATATTTATCGCTAATTAAAACAAAATACGTAAAAATATGCCTGTGTATTGTGCTGTCCTCAAGCCGGTCTTTAAGCTTAATTAAGTATTAAATTCGTAATGTAGTACTGTAGTGTTTCGTGTACATACCTCATATTTTATATTCTCTCTTGTGAAACTAACACCCGTGGGTAAATCAAGTTATAGTCAGTTGAGCAATGCTCTTTCAGCTTTAGTGCAGTGTAGTACTGCTCTCGTGTTCGTGGTTCAGGTCAGGTAGCCATTCAGTAATATTGGACTAGAGAGAGAACAACTTTATTCAGTCACTGTTACACAACTGCAATAGCCTTACAGCTCAGTATACAATACAAAACTTTCTTAAAGAGGATTAAAACATTTTCATGAAAAACATGTAAAAATATATCTTAAGTCTTAAGTAGGTATATAAATTTTAATGATGATTATAAATCCTAATTGATCCTCTAATCCTCCAAGAGCAAACATTGCAATATCGTCCACTACTGTCGACGAAATGCGAAGCGAAAAGAATTAGCCCATGTTTTGAAAAACACGATAACGTGCAAATTTATTGATTTAATCGAATTTAAGGTTTTTAAAAACGGTGCTTCATTAGTTTGGATATTAAAATATTATCAATTTGTCACAACTTACTTCAGTAAAATTAATTTAGTAATGTTTGTTTTGTTTCCTCTGTAACATATTACATAGTTCATGTTAGTATCGTCATAGTCATTTAACTGTTATAAAATACCAATGTAAAACGTAAATCGGTAAAATCAAAAAGGAAAAATTTGGAAACATATTACTTTATTGCAGTTAAGAAACGGGGAAAAGAAGTTTCAATTTTGAAGCGAACATTGGCGTGTGAGCACCATCAAATAATGTGTATTGCATTCGGATTTCTTCAAAAATTCTGCAAGTACAGTGAGACGATTGAAACTTTGTTGGTTGGTCTTGGAGGGGGATTGCTTGCATCGTTTCTCGTCAGCTTCATACCAAAGGCATTCACTTAATTTGAACAGAAAAACGAAAATTTTGACCCAACATAACAGCCCTAATTTTCTTTTACTGTATAATAATTTTGTATTCTATTCCATTTATTTCATTGTATAGGTGAACCTTACTGCTGTTGAAATCGATGAATCGATTGTGAAGGTGGCTAATGATTATTTCGGTCTACCAAAGTTACATGACAGATTTGACGTAGTTGTTGATGATGGACTAAAGTTTATAAAGACTACAGGTACTTATATATTCAGTATTCGTAGAAAAACTTGATTTATTAAATAATTGGAGATAATGAATATAGATTTGGTGTGTGAAAAAATCTAGAGTCCCGGTACAACATAATACTCCTAG
This sequence comes from Dicyrtomina saundersi, assembly GCA_034695245.1. Taxonomy (NCBI): domain Eukaryota; kingdom Metazoa; phylum Arthropoda; class Collembola; order Symphypleona; family Dicyrtomidae; genus Dicyrtomina; species Dicyrtomina saundersi. Next base: position 22,982 of record JAQFZE010000401.1, on the reverse strand, counting down.
ATGTTGATAATAAATCAGTTACGGAAGGATTAAGTTGTCCACCAGCATCGTTCCTTGAGGAAAATATTTTGGTTAGTTTGAAATCGAAGCTGGTGCCAGAAGTGGGAATTTTGGTTTTGAATCTAGTCTGTCGGAACCCATCTCTTAAAGCTAAATACATGAATTTAGTTTCCAGTCTGTTCCCCGTTGTTTACTCTTATCAAGTCGGAACAGATCTTAATAATATTTTATTCTGCTTTGAAAGCTGTCCAAAGGGTACTCAAAAAAATTGGAATGGCTCATTGAGAAGCTCTATTGAATGGCTGGATAATCTTATTGCAAATAATCAAACAGCAGGAAAGAGTAGTAGTAAAAATAGTGGTGGGGCGAATAATGTATGGAATAATGAGCGTATTAAGGATATATTTGATGTCGATATCGATTTTATTAGGAACCATTTTAAATTAATGAAAATTGATTAATTTATTAGCACCAGTGTTGAGTTAATAAATTTTGTGAATTGAATAAATAATTTTTTTAAATAGTAGTTTGGTTTCTGTGATGTATAGCATTTTTTAAAGTCTTAATTGCAAACGGAGTTGAGATCATTTGCTTTCGAGACTGGTACATATATACAATTAAGATACATATTGCACTTCCGAAGCCTGCCTTCTGGATTTATTTGTTCGTGTATGAAGGGTTAAATAACATGAAGGTACACGAAGGGTTTTTATTTTGTAGGCCCCGAATTTTCATAACTGATATTGTTGCACTGCTCAAGTCATATTGATTTTAAATGTTAAGTTACTGTGTACTTGACACTTGAAAATGCTTAACTTTGTCAATTTTGGATGCGAACATAATAATTTGGTATAGTTTGCATGTAAATAAAGTAAGTCACAAGAGGCTTTGGATAACAGATGACATTTATTTTAATCTTCTGTTAGTTTTAATTTGTACAACATCAGCAAATCATTATTGTTATAAATGTATATAATTAGAAGATGTGCATATATTTAGTGGACACATTTTCAGCCTAATTTGCATTTCATCTATCTGCAGTTAACAGTTACATCGTAGCGGTGGGCACAAAACATATACTTTCTAATTACCTATGCGTCAGCAACGTATAGCGATGTAAGGATACTGATAAAATTGCGAAAGAATTGTACAAAACCGCTTAATGTTACTCATGTTCAAAAGAAAATCGTTTCCAATTCCGATTCGTTTAATGCCTGTGGTATAATCAACATATTATGCACTAGAGCGTGAGTACACTTTAAGCAGTAGTAATTAATTTTACTTACTTTTGGATTGGAGAACGTTAACCAGAGGGCTGTAACTAACTACCATTTACCAGTAGTAGCGAATTAAATAGGTATGCATGTTCATTTTCTACGTACGCACTTTTTTGAAGAGCTCGCACTTTTATGAGATGACCACCAAAATAAAATGTTAATTGCCTGCAATGTTTATTATCGGGGGTTGTCGAAAAAGAAAATCGGTTTATAGGATTTTTTTTTAAAACTTATAAACCCCGAACTTGCACTGCTACGTAATTAATTATATTCCACTAGCAACCCTCCATAGCATTCGTACAATATAAGAGAGTGGTCGATAGTTTGAAGTTTTACATTTGACAGGTAATGTAAATACGCCAATTTTCAAAAACAAGGAGAATAGAAAAAATCTGTCATTCCTCTCACGGCTACTATATAGCCCTCACATTCATATGGCGACCGATTAACTCTTGCTTAACAAGGGCGGATCAGGGGGGGGGGCGTGCTTAATCCCCCTCCATAATGATTTTTTTTAACATAGTGAAGATAGAAGAGGCCATTTCCAAGATGGCCGCTTAAAGTTGGTAGCCCTCCGTGAAAAATCCTGGATCCGCCACTGTTGCTTAATTAAATCATTTCAAAATTTAAACGCAATGCAATGATAATGATGGGCTGGAACGTCTGAAATTCTTAAATGAATTTTATAGTTTAACTCCACGGGTACACGGATTCACGATTTTTGCCCCCACTCCGAGCACTAGGTTAACCTGCATAAACATGTGGATAAAGCTATATAACAGATAGCAGAACAGCCCCTGTATAAGTAAAGTAGAAACGGTGCCGTCACACCATGCCCCATTTCTGGTTTGGTTGTGCAGGACAGGGCAGACTGAACAGAACGAAAGAAGGAGATTCATTCTTCTCTAATAAAGTGAAAGCCAGCAAATAGCCAAGGAGAGTAAAAAATATACAATATACCTTGGCAAATAGCATAGAATTGGTTGATTTACATCGTAAGACGTTGATTTCACCAGAAAAGTTAACAATAATTGTTATCCTTAAGTAAGGATCTAGCTTTCAGATTTAACCATTGTTGAAGTTCAAAGAAAGAAACTTTATTAAGGAACTTTAACAATACGGTTAAATCTGAATTTCGAAATCCTTAAGGCTAACAATTGTTAACTTGCAGATATTAACAAAAATAGTTCGACTGAAAGTTATACCAATAGAACGTTTATCTGTACCTGTTTCGTCTGACGTAGTCTATTATCAAAGAACTAATACAATATTCATTTATTTTCTTCAGTGTGTAACACCTAATTGATTACACTATTTATTATATTAACTCGAACAAGTTCTTATTACAAGATACAAATTTTGTTGTGTAACGTATACTGAGTCTATTAGGCTACCCTCATTGGAGGACAGTGTTAAGTTTGCTCTTTTGAATAAAGTCATCTTTCTCTCCTTATACTTAAACAAGGGGTTTCGTTTTTGCTTCACATGACAGCCTGCAAATAGTAGGATCATATTATGTCTATGTCAATACTGCTCCTAGAGATTCAAAACTTCGATTGAAAATTTCATATTTTTCAAAAATTTTGTAGGAACTTATAGGTTTTAAGTGCTTCAAAATGATATCTCCCATGGCATAATAATATTCCGTTGAGAGTTGCAAAACGTTTACAAATTATGTATATAGGTACTTAGTAACAATACTATACAGTATAATACATTAATTGTGTTAATGTTGGTATATGTCCTAAATATTCAGATTTATGAAATAAACCCGTAATATTATGGTAATAAAAGAGCGATTAATATTCAGCCTCAAGATTTTCCCGTGACTCCCTGTACTCCGTGAATTATAATGTAAACTTCCGGTAGTAAGCTATTTGAAGGGTAACAGTGTCACAACAAGTAACAATGAAGTGTACGTACATGAAAATGGGATCTTCAATGCTTACTGAATTTATCTAACCAGATAAGTTGAGCAATATAAAAGGTAATTTTAATAGTGGTAAAATCCATAAAGCAAATGCATGAGATATAAAAATTATTTTGTTACGTAATTATCCTCAAGTATACGAGTTCAACTGGTTCAACATGAATCAATCCTAAACAATAACATTTTTTTCATTTACGGCTGAGATAAACATTAACTACGGATGTGTGAAGAACTACTTCACGCAAATGACTGAATCTGCACACAAGCTTCATAAAGCCCATAATTAAAAAGCCTTATTACGGTTATGTTACGCTGTAGCTTTAGCAGCAGTGACAAGGTGTCCGTACGAAGAACGAAAGAACAATAATTTATACGTCTTGCTATTATAATTCGATTAACTTAATTTTAATAAAATACAAGAATGTTTACAAGGGGTACTGAGGTAAAGGAACACGTCATGAATTTTTGATACGAATATAAAATTCCGGATTGATTTATGCAAAAAATTTGAAATCATAGTAACAACACATGTATAACCTCTACTTGCTCGCCCGACAATTCACTAAATAACAGTAATATTACGCGCAATAACAAATAAAAAGTAAAAATTACATTTGGAGTCAATACTTAAATTAAAGCTATTTAAGATTTTCTGATAATAGCATTATTTTAGCTATATAGTAAATTAATAGCAATATTTGAAATCAGAAATGAAAATTCCTCTGCATGTTTAATTCTTAATAGCCACTGAAAGAAAAGCTTTATTGATGGTGATGGTACACATATAAAAAAATCTGATCAGTTTCATAGCACAGCTCTGACAGACGAACTGAATGGTAAACAAACTGGACAGGCAAATAAATTAGCACACAGCGCCGTCCACTGTTTACTATTCCTAAATAATGAAAGCACAGCATCATTTGATTTTTAGCCTCCCTTCTCCAAACAACCACATGCAGCCTCGATCTAGGATATAAGCTCCAACAATATCGGCACCAAACAGAGTCAGCATCCAGTTTTGCAGCTATAAAAAAAACGAACGTGACATTAAAAAACCTTTTCCTAGCTCATTTCAGTTTAAATTTTAGTTAAGAAAGTAAGGATGAGCTAATTTATATACCATACTGTACATACTATACTTTATATTTCCTGAAATAAAATCTAACTTTTCAAAACCTTTTCCTAATCATGTGTTAGCGGAGCCCACCAAGTGCAATTTCCACGTGGTGGTCGGGGACAACAAATGTAAGGGAAAACGGAAAACCTTCCTCGGGGCATAATTACAAAAAATCAACAATACGTACATGCTGCATAATCAATAAATGCGATTCAGCAGCATAAATTATGTCTGAAGTAATGATCAGAAATTAATGTTACCTCTGCTGGGATGGGCACAATTTCAAACTGCTCATTTAGTTCAGGCATGACTCCCAAGGTTAGCAGGACTACAGCTGTTCCAGAAAATACCATGCTGTAGAAAAATGCTCGATTCTGGGTAATACTTTCCATAAATGGATGTCCCTGTTACAATGCCAAAAAATTTAAAAAACTAAATATACTGGCTTTGTTTTCTTACAATTTCTTCACGCCTCTTGACAAACGAAGTTGAAGCTTCACAGTGAAAAATTACATATCTGAATCACTCTAAATCACTAAATCTGCTCACCCGATAATTGATTGCAAAGGTTGTAATCTGTAGAGCAAGCGATACAATGTATACCGTTGAATTCAGAAGACTCGGCTCAAATTTCCTTTCCAAGTCGACTTTAACTGGTCTACAATTTGTAAGAAGAAATGAGGTTATTTTAGATATTCGAGACACTTGGTATTACACCAGAATGAAATACGGCGTAGATAAAATCGAGGTTGATTCAACTTAATGAATTTTGCTACAATACTCACTTTTCCTCGGGCTTAAATGACAATGACGTCCGTACTAAGCTCACAAGAACCACGAAGTGCACACAAAACTGAAGGAGAACAGTGAGAAGTGTATACGCATTGAAAATATTTGGTAATGGTCTTTTCTTCGACAATGTTTTCAGTGGCTGAAAAAGAGTTTTATAATTTTACACTATATACTACGACAATTGTCAATTATTAAATCCGTTGTTATCCACGGATCAAAATACTAACTATATAAGTGACTTTTGCTTAAATATTACGTCCAACCTTCGAGTGAGATATAAAAAAGAAGCAGGCGGCTAGTAAAAGTCCATGGAAAGTAGCTTGAGAGTCGCTTAATTTAATCCCATCCAAGTAAAGGACTGACTGACTGTAAGCAAGTATGAGGGCGTTCAAAGCCAGAATTTTGAACATTTGCAGAGTAGTTACAAGTGTACATCGACCTTGTTTGATCACGTGACATACTACATATTCAAGTTGTAATTTTAGTTAAAATTCATTTACAGTATTTGTTAACTAGTTTAAAATCAAATCAATTACTATTAACTATGACACTATTGGTAATGTAGAGAACGCCATATATAAAAATATCTTACTGCACTCAATGGAGGACATCTTCGAGGAGAAAGGAGCAGCAATAGATGCATCTCCTAACTTCACGATTTGGGCTCGTTCCTCTTCTTCCAATTCTTTCATCATTTTGGCCAAGTGTCTCTCCATCGTGTCTCTGGAATTGGAAGCAGCAGTTGTACTTGGAGTGGGAACTCTTCTCCCTGCTGGACCACGAGCTACTGGTCTTCCGCCAGAATTTCTGTGAGCTGGACTATTGGGAACGATAGCACCGGCACCAGCTCCTGAAGTACTAGAAGCTCCAATAGAAGCTGCTACATTTTTACGTTCCGCCAATTCTGCCAGTACCTTCTGTTTCTTTTCCAACCACTCGGGGCAGTTGGACAAAATGGCAACTCCAACATGAGCATGTTTTAAAGCGCCTACATCATTTGTACCGTCACCACACATGAGTGTGCAGTACCCTTGAGCTTTGATGGCATTTATTACCCATTCTTTCTGTTTCGGCGCCATTCGAGCGTACACCGTTATATGAGGCAGTAACTTTGATAACGGTCTCACCAAATCTTTTTCTTGGTATGTCAGGACTTTTGCCAAACTATCTCCAGTTATGCATAGATCGTAATTTTTCAAAAGTTTTCTAGAAGACAAAGTGTAATTGCCAATTTAGTTAAGTTCCACATGTGCTTTTGTGCCTGAGGTAATCAGTAGTATTGTAATCTTAATTATCTTACTCGACTGAATCTTCTCCAAATGTAAGTTTAACTCCTGAAATGATGGATTCCCAGCATAAAGTTTCCGCATTCAAAATCAATGTTGTATCGCGCACAGTCATGTTCAGTTGCTTAGCTACATGACAAGCTGTTAGTGCATTGTCACCTGTGATCATTACAGCCTGAAAAATAAGATGTGCAATGGTGTAAGTAACAGGTATAGTTGAAACAAGATAGGATTTAGAATTGCCAATTCCTTTACAATAAAATGCACACGCTTCAGCGTACTTGACTGAGGTACATTATGTAGCACTGGAATACACGTTAATTCACCTTGTGAGATGAGTTCATAATTTCTTTCAAAACAGCTCGAGAGTCTGGCTTCAAGGGACAAGATACGATGATAAAGCCTTCAAATGTTAGTTCTGACTCTATTTCATCCCTACTTAATTGACGAACGTCCTGGTGGCTTAAACGTCCAAGTCGTTTCATACCCAAGGCGAGCACACGGGCTCCGCGACGAGTGAATGATAAATAAGTTTCGTCATAATTTGTAGGCAGATCGGCAAACTACACGAAATCGAATATAGTCATGTCATCACTGAAAGCTATACATCGCATTAATCAAACTTGGCTCCAATACTAATCTCTAGTATCTAATCTCCTTACCATTGACCGCATAATTTCAGGAGCCCCTTTTACAGAAGCAAAATACTCGGTCTGAACGCCTTCACTGTATCCCGCAACGACAGACATACGCTTGAGAGCAGAACTAAAATGAAATCTGTGAAATATTTTAATTCCGCGAAGATTGGGATTGGTTTGCTTCTTAGGAACAACTACGTCTTTGTTTAGATCCCATTCTATCCATTTCAGCGTAACTTTCTCCAGTGGATCTCCAACTATCGTTCCATCATCCAAAGTAACCAATGAGTGACAAGTAGCCAACGTCTGGATAGTCTCTGGCAATAGACTTCCCACGGCTTCTGGCTTGCTATCTAAGAATGTAAATAAGAATTAATTCATTCATGTTTTTCTCACGGCAAGAACTATTGCACGATAGGTAAGAGCCAATCAATCCAAATACCTTTCCCATCCATAACAACACCTTCAATGACTAGATTGTCAGACGTAAGTGTCCCAGTTTTGTCGAAGCAACAGATTTCCGATTTACCAGCAAACGGAATACGAAATGGCTCTGTGCAAAACACACCTAATTTCGATAAGGACAGTACGGATGAATTTACCGCTAAAGACAATTCAATAGGCAATTCCGGTGGTATGACAGACGTTAGTATGAGAGTACATTCCAAAAACAATTTGTATCGGTTTCGTTCAGGGTCTTCAGTTCCTGAAAAACAAACACAATATATCTCCTAAAAACGACTACATTCCAATTGATTTCCAATAAATAAACTAAATTATTCTTATCAAAAATACCTTTCATCCAAACGTAAGCGGCAGCTGCAACCGCAAAAATCAATAAAAATAGTATGAACGCAAATGTTTCCAAATTGTTTGCTGTGATTCGCTTCACGCCGTACAAAATCGTTCTTAGTAATTTCCCCTGAGAAGTCGAAAATCCTGTCTGAAGAACGTAACAAACACAACCATTGTCCGGTGCACGTAGTGCCGTGGCTGACTTTGTCGGAGGAGTGTGCTGCACCATTTTAGTGCCTCCAAATAGAATGCGAAGCTTTGCATCTGTCTCTAACTCCAACCGACGGTCTGTCCCAGCACCACTCTCTGAAAACTCGGATTCAATTGGTTCTTTCATTTGTGGAATAGATTCTCCCGTAAGCATACTTTCGTCTACAATACATGGTCCTCGGAGCAACAGCATGTCGCACGGAATCAGCTCCTCTGCATGAGTTCGTCCCACCGACACAATATCACCTGGAAGCAACTCTTCAGTTGAAATTGGTCGCCACTTCCGGTTACGATAAACTTGAATACTGTAGTATTTGTTTCCCATATTTCGAATTTCAGACATATTACGCAATTGTTGTTGCACTAAAGTGCACTCAAAAACAACGAGCATAAAAAGGGTGAATACAGAGTACATCCAATACTCATCTAAGCACCATAGTAGCACGCAAAAAACCTGAATAAAAAACATAAATTGGCTTGGCAATTGGCATAACCTTAAATTATAAATAATAGTACTCTAGCCTCACGTGGAGTACGGATTCTTTACTAGTCTTACCTGAAATACAAAGAAGGGAGCTGTGGCTCGTTCCGTAAAAAAATCCTTGAAACTAGGGATCCGCATATTAGTTCTGCAACAGTTAATAAACCAAATTTAAAACTACAATCTTAGACTTAAATTAACGCAATGAACGTTACTTAAATACTATATTCTCGTAAAGGGTAAAAAAAAGAAGACTGCTGTTTGAAAATAGCGGCAAATCCTAAACTTACTGTTCCTAACAATAACAGTACCCACCGCTTCGGTGACAATCGTGACAACCGGAATACTGGGAATAAGGCGAAACAAACCTGACTGCATTATGCTAGAACTACCACCTTTAAAAATCAATGTCCTTGATAGTTATATTATAAATACACTTATAAGTATATAACATTCTTATTTCGCTTATTGATAACTTTAAGGGCATTTGGGGCATGGTGAGAATTTTTTCATACAATTGAACTTGAATCTCTTGCAAACTTTAGTTTTGGGCACTGAAGTGTGTAAGTACATACATAAATTAAGTGAACCGGTTACTTTAAATTCCAATACCTGTTTCCTCCAAACTTTCTAGAGGAGTGAAGTACTTCTGCTTCATCGTGATAACCTTTGTGATTCAAATAGGTTTTTAATTGATGTTTCACAGGGAACTCTATTGCCTGGAATGACTTTGCTTCAAAATCCCATTCGTATTTGGACTCTTGAAAAACGAGCCATACACAAGAGCTTCCATCATTTTCCTGGGGGATACAAAAATAAACAATGTACGAATAAAAAAATTGGCTTGTGTCATGAACAGTACCTCCCAAAAGCCTAGTTTTTCTATTATTGACTAATGATAGCTGGCAAACCTTGGCTCGGTATAATTTCACTATTTCAGGAGATCCATTTGTAGGAGTGGGCACAACTTTAGCAATCGTCGCACGCAAAGGATCAGGTTCCTAAACAAAATTAAAACAAGGCCTTGTATTTTTTTTAGGTAATATAATAATTTTTTTCACATCTTGCACATTCGTACTAATAACTGTCTGTCAATAATTTAGTTCTACAAATGACAAATATAGAATGAAATGAAAAAAAAAGAATTTTATTCCAAACAATCTTACCGGATAGCATGTTAGTAAGCAGCTGACGTGCACAGACCAATGGCAAAATAAATACACTAACGTCTGGATAACAGTTACGACTGCCAAACCAATTAAACCGGCTTCATAAGAGTTTTCCTGATCTAGCCAAGAACTCCAGATTATACCCCATACAGCATGTAATATTATGAATGGTCCAACATAACCGTGGAACAAAATCGGTCGAGGCCTATACAGACGCACACTTTCCACAAGTTCCTCTGAATTTACTGCTGACATGGCTTAACTACAACTAAAAACTACGGTTGACGATTGACAGTCAGTAAAGTTTACTAGATTAAACTATGGTTTATGAACATACTAGGATTTTCGAAAAATTTATTACATTCTAATATAATGGAGTATGTAGCCGGAGATAAATATTAAGTTTAGTTTCCACTGCCTGCCTCTGTCAGTCAATATGACTATTATGACTACACGAGCACTGGAGCACTACCAACTACTAACTACTACGAAAATATTTGACACTTAACACTTAAAAGATTTAATCAAAAGCAGGAAGGAAAATCGAAATATTAATTTAGATTTTACTATAGTCACTTGACGACTTGACTTAATGACATTGAGAAATTCTACACCACACCAGCCAAGCCAGACTCTTTCCAGACCTTTTATATGCAAAACCAATTTAATACTAAAATACTAAGTAGATGCTGGCACAGGCACCTCATGACATCGGATTATCGGATAATAATTCGTATAGATTCAATTTCAATATTAATTTCGACATTCGACACGACGGCTAGAAGTGGACAGATGTACCAGTTCCTAATTTCGCACCATTTCTTTGACTGATGCAATTGGTCCTTGATTGTATGATGTACATCCATGGAGCCAAATTCAAAATATTCGTCTCGTCGGTAATTTCCCGAACTAACATTAGATCGTCCATAAAAGACGTCATCTAAATACAATATTTTGGACCATATGACCCCCGTGTCATCAGCTTAACCATTGCGTAAATAGTTATTATCTTTCACATGGGGCTATCTTTAACCAAGTAGACCCCTTCACCCTTCCAATGGCGTAATTTTTGGACGATCCCATGCAGGTACGCAGGAATGCCCCATAGGCTCCGTCGTTCTGGAATAAATGGGGTTAGAATATTTTTCCGAACAGTTCAGTCCAGGGGGGTCCCCAATTTTCCAATCCGTGATAACGTTATTTGTGGATAACCCAGTCTGGCATGCTGCATGTTAAAAGTAGTCATATTTCGGTTTTCGACTCGACAGTGCTATGCTACACTACATGTGCACGCGAACACGCTGTGTAGTAAAAAGCATCAACATCGGTTGAATGAAGAAGTAAAAGAAGTTAGTATTTCATATTTCCGCAGAAGCATTCAAAAAAATGGTTTCAGGAGTTTTGTAATTTGAAAAGTAATATAATATTTCTAACAAGGAAAATCAGACCGCAGTTAACTAATTCACGAAATTGATTCAACACAAAATGTCGGAGACTGGTGATTCGACAGGAAATCAAGTTGATGTTAATAATCTTGACCCGTCCCAGCTCCAGACCTTTCGTGAATTCTTATCCAACTATAATAAGGTTTCAGAGCGTTGTTTCCGCTCCTGTATTTGGGATTTCACTTCCAGAAATATTAAAGATCAAGAAAATCGATGCACAACTGCTTGTGTCGAAAAATTCTTAAAAGCTAATCAACGTGTGTCTCAGAGATTCCAGGAAATTCAAGCATTGAATAACGAGCAACTAATGGCTAGTCTGCAAAAGTAGTGTGTTTTCTAGTATTGTGTGTTGTTGCTACATTACACTATAAAACTATAGTTAATAATTATTAACCTCAGATTATTTTGTTTTGTAACTCATTTTGAAAGTGAAATAACTAGTGAGTGGTTCGTCTGTGTATCATATACATTCAACATTTAAAATTTATGTCAGTGTTTTAAAGCACTCAGTGCGTAGTCGAACTAGATACAAATTGTTATAAATACTTATTAAGTCACTTGACCTTAGGTTGAAGTTTACATATTACTACTTAGAAATAATGGGGATCACAAAGCAGTACCTTCGTTTTGCCCCTTCTGGCATTTTCGGTGTAGTTGCTGCAAAAACGTGTAATGCGGCTTTGCTTCAACCAAATCGATTTGTAGCTACAGGAGGTACTCATGTAGTTACTGTCTGGGATCGTAGACTACAAAGAAAGGTAATTTTTGGTAATGTTTTCATTGTATACCTAATCAAAACAGAATCATCATGAGGCACTTAATAATTACTATTATGCCAATAATTCTTAATTCTCCAAAATCTACCTCCCTGCAGCCTCAGAGCCATGACCTCCTGCCTCTTTTCATGTTTATATTCGGTTCGGTATTATTCTTTTAGGTTAAAACGATGAATTGCGAGCAACCAGCTGTTATATTGAAGCCTAACCAAGATGCAACATTGTTGGCTGTTGGTCACTTTGGAGGTGCTTTGAGTATTTATGATTTGAAAGACAAAAGCGAAGAAGCCTCTCCTGAACCAGATGTAACATTTGAGGGGCACACTAGTAAGTGTCTGTTTCTAATCTAATTTGGAAAAAGTTAAATTTGCCCATGGACTTAATTTGTGTATAATTTCCGCTGCTTATATTGCCGATTTTAGGTAATATAACTTGCATCGCCTGGGACGAATCTGGTACGATGATTGCTTCTGGAGGGAAAGACACCCGAATTGTATTATGGGATCGCATCAGTGAATCTGGGGTTGCTAAGCTTAACGGTCACAAGGGACCCATAACTCAAGTTTCCTTTTGGAAGGAATCCGCCTATTTACTCTCTTCTTCCATTGACTCTACAATTCATCTTTGGGACACAAGAACTCACGAATGTATCCACACAATTGCTTGCATTAGTCAGGTACAGATAATATCATTGGTTTTTTAAACTTTCATTTTTGCTTCTTATTGTTCTTGGCATCAATCCTAGGTTAAACAATTATGACACAAATATTTAGACTAACGAATAATTAATTTAACTTGATTTAATTATACAGGTTTGGGACTTCGGATTGTGGTTTGACCATATCATTATAGCTGAATCTCATCTTAAGCTGGTCCATATTGGTGAGGTTACGGCAGAACTTTCTTCTTTCACATCCACTGGAACTGACCCAAAAGAGGATTGGTTAACTACCACAATAGGAACTGTTCTGCGTCACTCCAACGATCGTTGTGCATCAGTTAAAGTTATTGAAAATCGGTATGTCATTACGTGTGGGTCTAAGTCTTCTGAAATCGAAGTTTATATTTTGAGCACCCCAGAAGAAGCTATCAAAAAGCAAAAAAAGCGATTAGGAAAGAATCCGGCTGATGAAAAAGGATGGGTTTTAAGAGATTTAGTTCGTAGGTGTGAGTCGGTTAAAGCATCAGAGGGAAAAATTAAATCAATCGACGCTTTTGTAGACAAGGATAAAACGCTAAAGGTACAACAGTAAATAAAATACAATTAAGAAACTGTTAAATCGTGCTCAATTCACAAGCAATTAAATATCTTTTGTGTTTTTTTACCCTTTGGCTAGATACTTTGTTGTCTACCTTCTAACCAAATCGAAGTAATTACTTTCGATGCGACCAAGCAAAACTCAGAAAAAGAACCTTCTCATGCCAATGAAGCTCTTGGATTTGATGGCCATCGTAAACTTGTAAGAGCTGTCTGTTTCTCCTCCGACAAGACCGCTATATTGACTTGTTCTGCCGATTGCTTTAAAGTCTGGAGCAGGTAAGCTGTATTTTCCATCAAATATCTATATATTTGGGATTTATATTGCTCTTTAATCTGTACAGATTCGTAATCGTAGCTCATCCTTTCTTTTTTTATCGTTATCAAATTACATAATATTCATTTTAGAAATGTTAATTATGAATATTCAATATTTTCAGAAAAACTTTGGCGTGTATTTTAACCATAACGCATGAATATCCTGTTGTGTGTGCTTCTTTTTGCCCTGGTGATCGACATTTCATTGCAGGCTCTACGTGTGGGAATTTGGTATTGGGCGATATTTCTGCTGGCGTTATAAACCAAATTGAAGAGAGCGGAAGTGAAAAGTAAGAAATTATCTCTGTTAAGAAGGGCTATGGGATCTACTGCGTATTAAAACTGTATTCCTTTTAAATATAATTGTACGTTATTTGTGCAGTGTGTGGAGCCTGGATGTATTCTCCAATAATTTAGGATTTGCAGCCACGAATGGTACTTTCGTTCAGTTTTATGATTTCTTCATGACTGACGGACAGCTGAAATTCGAGCTCAAGCGCCAGTTGGATGTTCAAGAAAGCGTTTTATGTCTGAAAATTAGCCCAGATATGAAGTTTGTTACAGCTGGCCTTCTTGACTCTACGATCAAGGTATAAAGCCCGTTGACACCTATTTTGAATATGATTGATACATAAATTATCTATTGATGCAAGCAAACTTTCATATCCTGAACTAATGTAAGTGTACATAATTGAAAAATTGAACTTGTAGGTGTTTTATTTGGACACCCTTAAGTTTCACTTATCAATGTACGGACACAGCTTACCCATAATTTCGATCGACATTTCGTCAGACAGTCAGCTTCTTACGTCTTGTGCAGGAGATAAAACCGTTCGCGTATGGGGGCTTGATTTTGGGGACTGCCATTCAACAATGAAACACAGTGATGGATTAGTTGGGTGCGCGTTTCAAGAGAAGACCCATTATATTACATCAGTTGCTAAAGACAGCATTAATTTCTATGATGGAGACAATCACCAGCGAGTTCAAACTATTAAGGTATGCATGTTTCAATCAGCGAATATTTTTATGAACTTTTTTGCAATTATTAAGATTTACGCACACTATTTCTAGTGTGGCATAAGTATTTTTTCATTTGAATTTGTCATGATCGAATTCTATAAATATTCTTTATTGATAACTAATTATTTAAAATATTTTAGGCACACGTAGAAGGGGGTGCAACGTGCATGGGGATGAGTGGTACTTATGTCGCAACGGCTGGTCGCGATCAAACCATCAGGCTGTTCAGCAGAACTCAAGATGTAGGATTTGATAAATCTTTATCATTTGCTTGCGTATATCTTAAAATTACTTTTATACTTTTATGAAGGCCAACTGCTTATGGTCTATTTTAATGCAGATTTTGGTGCTGGATGACGAACGAGAACAAGAACGAGAAGAGGAGTTAGATAAAGATGCTGTGGTCGAGAATCCAAATTTGCCAGCGCTTAAAACTGCTGAGAGTGAAAGATCGGTGAGTGTTATGTTTTATTATAATTTGGCCAATTTTAATTTACTTAAGCCACTAAGCGTGTAATGTAGGGTTTTTTCATTTAGTACTACATATCAAAAGGTTCGGTAAGTAAGGGTTTCACGGGAATTTAAAATTTTTGCCAGCCGGCTGGTAAAAATGGGTTAAATCAGGTCACCCGGTAATACTAGCTTAAATAGCCAAAAGTTGATAAAAGTTAGTGTACTTATACGCTTTAAGGAGCAAAAAACGTACAGTATTCCATTCGGTACTAGTTGTCCTAAACAAGAAAAATCAACCTAGCGTGCTTTCCAAATAGTATTTCGAAGTCGAAGTTTTAAAAAAATCCTCCAGGATTTTGCATGAATAAAACTAATTTTTATTTTTACCGAAAATTCTAATTTCGTCAAGCCGACTTCTACCACCGTACAGTGTTAAAGCCATACTCGAACCTTGGATGCAGCTATCTACACGTTTATTTTTTGTATTAATACAACATTTAATTGACTTGCTTTTGGCTTTAATGCTGTATCTTCTGGCATGAACGTTGTAGCCTGCGCTTGTTCGTGCCTTATTCTGTCATAATGTAGCTCACACGTCTTGTATCAATCGTTTCACTAAGTGTTAAACAGCTGTGTTAAATAAATTAATGCATCAAAAGATCAATTTTATTGTTCTGTTGTTTACATAGTCTGATAAGCTGATCGAAGCGCTAGACGTTTACCAAGAAAACGCTCTAGATAATCCACTGTTGGTTGCTTATGGTGCCAAAGATCGGATAGAATTCATGTTGAAAATTTTGACTGGAATTAAGTCATCAGAATTAGAGCAAAGTTTAATGCTGTTGCCTGTTGAATACGTGAATAAAATTATTCCAGTTATTGGTGAGGTTTTGGAGCACTACCATCTAGGAACTGAATTAATTCTCCGTTGTTTGTACAGTCTTATGAAATTCCATTTACCTTCAATCAGCCTTTCCGATAAAGACATTCTCAAAAGAGTCGCCAATTTAGCGGAAAAACGTCAAAAAGAACTAGTGGATATGATTGGTTTCAATTTAGCTGGATTAACATTTTTGAATGATCGCCGTGAAGAAAATGATGAAATAGAAACTTTTAAGGAGATCATAGGGGAGCGCAAGAGGAAACGGAAGAGGAGGGAAAGAGCTACAAAACGAGCTATGCTCACAGTTTGAAGTTGAAGAGAATGTCATCAAGGAATTCAAAATCCAAGCAGTCAGCTTAACTTTCTTTCTTCTAACGACCTTTCTTCTTTGTGATGATTATAATTTAGTTTTGTAAATCAATGGTTGCAGTTTTGAGCGAATAAAGTTGCTTTAGTTCAAGAAATGTGTCGATAATATTATGTGTAACGACATCCTTTCGTTGGCTTTTCATCTCTGTAATTTAAAAATCATTTTTTTCCTATTCCGGTGGATATGAGGAGCAGGAGGAGGCTGTGGCATAATAGTCAGAAAAGATGAGTTGATAGTAAAATAATTCGTGAGGGGCTCTGCAGTGCAGTTGCTTGGAACTAGGCGTACCGCTTGAAACAAATAACAAAGCAGGCTTGCAAATGGGCTAAACACTAGTGAACTAGAACTAAGCAATACTAGGTTGTAGACCATATCATTCTTCTGGTGGTATTCTTCACACTAGAAAATGTTTGCATAAGTACATACCTACCTATTATTATGAATACCTATTTTAATCTGCTAAAGACTTGTAACTTTTAAATTTTCAACCTAATAAATGGTTGATTGCATTACACCAATTTATTTTTTAACATTTTGGTTCTTGAATTATTTTACAATACAGCACGGGAATAGGAGTAGCCAAGCTGGTTTAAACAAATACATTTTTGACCAGTCCTTAAATAATATCTTTGCTGCCGGACTTCTGGGAGGAGTGCCATGCGAGTTCTGAGTGAGTAACTGGTAGAAGCTATCTATATTAAGCTTTAAGGAGAGTTTTTTGGGGTATAAGTATTGGAAGAGAAGAGCCATGTCATGGGAAAAAAAGAATAAAAACTAAGTATTCTAATGCCTTCACTTCATGTAGTTTGTATGCACATAATAGGTCATAGGTAGGTAGGTACCTACCTAAATTCAAAAGTCAGTAGAGCTGCAGGTTCTATTTTAGGCTCCTTGTGTATAATAATCAAATTGGTGGAATGTAAAACAGAACTTAGTCAATTCGTCATTCATGACCATTTATTTGGACAAAGTGAAGGGAGACTGAAATGTACGCTGGTCAGTTGTGAGTAATTCGTGGTGGTGATTAGACATTGGCCGATAAGGAGGAAGGGACGCCGACTTCCAGGACTACTGACTACGTTAATACAGAGAGACAAGAATAAACTCTTAAAAGCTTTATTTTATTACCATCGCTGTGCTTGACTCCCTTAGGCCCATATTACCCCTACAATTCTCACAACAAATTATATACTGCTGTCTTAAGGTGAGTAAATTAATTTAAAACAAATTCTGCTACTAACTACTAATACGGCTATGTAGTTTGAGAGAGAATAATAATTTATTATATTTCCAAAATACTGCAGCTTTGATCAGAGTCGATTATAGAATTAATGAGCATTATAATAACTATATTTTCGTTCCCAGTCAAGCGAACTATTTTTTTACAACGCATAAGTAACAGGATATTTATTTATAATTTTGATACATATCCTGGACAATCTATATGCAATGGTGGACCATTTTATTTTCAACAATAGTTTTAGATTTAATATTCGTTTTTTAAACGAAATGGAGTTCAATGATATTTAAAGTTTTGTGATTTGTGACGTTTTATCCCTTACCGATTATTCCTAGAAGTGTAAAGCCCTCGTTTATTAAACTAATTCATTTGTAATATAAATGAAATCAATATTTGTTGTAATTAAACACTGCAGTCACTAGCGTATATAATTAATAGAAGTTTTTGAATTATTGCTTTCACACAGTAAAAAGTGATATTATTTGTGGGTGTCCATATACAGCATACATGAGAATGTATACTCATTGTTACCTCTCGTCTTGCGCCTTACCTATACACATATACAGTATACATTACCTAGGTACTTACGCTGAAGTAGTAAGTTAAATAATGTAAGTTGTAAAAAATATTATATTTATGTATTACAGTTACATACGTTTAGGAAAGATACCATGTTTTCTAATAAGGAGGTTTTGCGCTCTGTTCCCAACTTCCCAAATTATTCATATGAAACATTTGGATATCCTGAGAGGCTGATAAGAAAAAGTCAAGATTCCATGGTAGTTTTGGGACCCCCTATTCACCTCTACTACAGTTACCGTCCACACAAGTCTTGCCAAGTTCATACGAGCGGGATTCCTGACTGGGCTTCTATGTCGGATGTTGTCGAGATATTCGAGCGATTTGGGAAAATATTTAGCGTTGAATTATTCGTGAGCATTAAGTCTTCCAGTGATCCCTCGAATAAAACACATAATCTTGTTTGCAACGGTTCAGCTCGAGTTACTTTTATTTCCTACGATGGGGCTCAGAAGGCTATGTTCGCTCATTTGACCAGACGAATACCAGGTTAGAACTTTACCCTATTATTATATCAGGATACACCAGCCAGCATGGTCCTTTTGGTTAATTTACTCAGAAATATGATCAAGTATTCAAATATGCTATAACTCCCTTTTTTTAGTGGTTGGCATTATCGTGCACGAAGTTATGGGTTGCTTTTAATAAGTTTACAGGGCCTTATTGATTTCTCTAATGGATGGCTTAAACTATAGTGTATTTAAATGAGATGTATAGTACAATTTTTTTGGTCCCTGTACTACTTTTTGGAAAATAATTAGCATGGTTTTAACATAATTCAACAACCGTTTAGGCTCAGTTCTGCCTTTATCCATCTATAAAGGAGTTGTAAACAATGTGGTGCTTCTGAAAAATCTGCCAACGAACGAGCCGAAATCCGGTATCATTGAGTGCATCAATGGGTACCCTGGTCTGATCAGCATTTCCTTTGCTAGCTCAACTACTGCAAGACTTGTCTTCTTCGATCTCGAGTATGAATTACCAACACATCCTATATTATGGTCAATTTCTTGGTTTTCTCGTTTAGTACCTGTTCGAATAAGATGCGTACCTAGAGTCTAGAGTTTACATTTATATGCAGCTCCCGTTCGAACTTTAATAAAATGTTGGGTTTTTGTTTTATAATTAAAAACAGTTTAGCACTTCTTTTCATGGATGTTGTGTCCGGAGGCGGGGTCGTCATAAATGGATTCACGTGCACTGTGGAACCAGAAGATCAAGATGATGATGATGAAGGAATTTTCATCTGAAGTAATATTTCCGCAACCTGCCTTACTTTGCCCATATTTATTTTTAAGTTATTTTTTTAAAAATGAACTCAGCTTGTTTTAAAAATTAGACAACAGTCAATCAACTTGATGTATATATAAAGGTTACAATTATGTTTTATTATACATCCGTAGCAAGGGATTTTTTTCTTATACGTAGACACTACACCAGTGATGAGTACACTACAGCACACACCAACAGTAGTACTGCTGATCTGTTTTTCTCTGTTGTAGCCCCAAATTTATTTATTTCGTGATTATCGTTCTGACTTCCCAGACTAATATTATATAGTTGGTTTCTTATGTTATTAATTATTTTAATACAAATTATTGTTGTTACTCGTCATTGAAAGTGTAATGCAATATGCAATGTTGAAACTTCTTAAGCAAACATTATTGTTATCTACATAAAGTATAGGCGATTGGATGCCTGCCACCCGTGTCAGTGAACAACTTTACGTAGCTTATTTATATTTTTTATTTATATATGTTTTTATAGAAGATAGTAAAGTCACATTAACCTAAGTTTAATTTAGGTATAAAACAGAAATTACTTTTTCATGCTGGCAGAAAATATGAAAATGTTAAATTAAATTACTAAAACAATAATTACCGGTTGGTAACTTACATTATGTCTTATGTTACACAGAAAGCTTATGCAAACAAATAAGGAATTTTAGGAATGTTGGAATTCAAAAAAGAATGATTAAATAAATTATGCATAACTTCAATACTACAAATCTTTAAAATTCTGAGAAAGCCAATGAGAAGAAAATTTTATTTGCTGAAGTTTTGGATGTCTTATTATGTGGTACTATATTACTAACATAACGCACCTTTTCATACAAAATATATATAATTATTATTACAATAAATTGTCATTACGAATTCAAAACAATTCTAGAGAAGATAGAAATTTAATCACTGCTAGCTGGATTAAATACGTTATAAACTGGGACCTAAAAGGTTCTAGGCCTAGAAAATAAAAATCAAAGTAAAACGTAGAACGCATTGCTCTAATGATAAAATAATACAGAAAGTTTACGTTGTCCCAACTGTCTCCTAGTCTCTTGCGTTTCCGGTCTTGTCAAACTTGGGTAGGTAGTACAATACTAATACTTACGGCTATCGTTGTCATCAAGCAAGAGGAAGTTGTTCAATAGGTGTGAAGAACTGGAAGTCTTTAGGAAATAATTCTTCAGCTTTAGGATACATAAGTTTATACGACTGGCGTATTGTTACATCAGCAACTCCAGCTACATCTCCAATTTCTTTTTGTGAACGTTTAACTTCCGACGCCTTCAAGGAAAAATAACATTTCAAGCTTAGTTAAATACAGCAAGTATACGCAATACATGTCGGTGAATTCGGTGCATACAGTAAATGAAAAGCCAGGCATTTGTGTATTACCTGTGAGGCCATGTATATGGCAGCAGCAGCCACTGAAATTGGAGAACGACCAGGGACGATATCCAAGTCAACTGCTGCACGAGCTATGGTAGTTGCAGCTCGCTGAACAGAATTGGGGAGACCCAAATTCGAGCAGAACCGAGACATGAAATCTCCAGTGGTAATTAAATCCACGGAAGTATCTAGAGCTTTCAAAATTAACTTAAAACATCGTCCAATTTCTTTTTTGGAAATCTTTGATACGGCACAAATTTCTTTGAAAGTACGAGGTACGCCTTCTTGGCGGCAGGCTATATAAAGACAAGCAGAGGCAATCGCATCGTTCGAACGACCTTTCAGATTCTTTCCATCGTGCACCATCTAATTTAGATTAAAAATAAATTCCAATAATTAGTATGGAATGGCAAACATAATTAATTTGACACAGTACTGACAACTGACACGACAGGAATTAACACTATAGAGAATTATGTTACATACTGATATGATGATAATTTGTACCCTTCCTTGCATTGTCTATTTTATTATTTAGTTACTGCATATTTTGTTTCACCTTAAATAGATTATTAGCCCGGTCGATGATAGTCTTGGGCAAATTAATGCGGTCTGCCATTTGGCTGATTTCTTTAAAGGCATTGATAAGAGCTCGATCTGCGCTACTTATTGATCTTCGATTCTGATATTTTGCTTGACCGAATTCATCGAAAGCAGCTTCACCCCGACCACCTCCTGTAAATATTTAAATCAATTGTTAGATAAGTTTGACCAAATGAAACTATCAAGAAGAAGCTGAAATTATCAAGATGGAATAATTTCAAACCTCCTATTACAGTTGATAGATCAGAGCCATTCAATAGTGGATTTTCAGGGCCTCCGACACGAGAAGGGTCCGCATTAGCTTTTTCGTTGCTAAAAGTTCTCCATTCAGAGCCTACGTCAATCACCCTATTTAATTCAGAAAGCATTATGTTGATTAAACAGTGAAACAGACGGATCCACTTATGACTTCTTGTCGCACAAATAGATGAAAAGAATACATAATATAGCAGTCCAACATAAACGCAATCGAAACAATACTTAAAAAGGTTCCCTGAAAGTCTTGGACACTGTCCTTCAAAATTAACATCCTTTCATGATTTTTATCTACGACTTAATTATAACATTAAAAATACGAAACATTAAGAACACAACTTACTGCACAAGCTTAATTTAATAACCACTTTAGTGCAGTAATACAAACTTGACGCTCAGCTGCACGCGGAGAGATGGTTTCTATGAATTTTAATATGAAGTATTCGAAACATATTATAATGAAATGCAAGTAAGTAATTCACCTATCCCCCACAACCAGTCCACACTCTCTGCATATTTGGTCACCAGCTCTGTAGTCTTCAATCAAAGGCGCATCTGGATGTTCTTTGCAATAAACTCCCGTGGGATCGACTCGAGACATTGTCCCTTTATATCTGTACAACTGTCGCCCGAGACTCGAGAAAAAATCTAGATAAAATATAAATAAAGTACATTTGTCACTCACTAGTTTTGCTGGTTAGTTACACCAACGGCAACGAATTATTTACATGTAACAATATTCCATCACGTGATATTTTAATAATGCAGAATATAATTTACTTAGGAAGGCAAATAAACTTCTTTCATCACACTAACTTTAACTAGTGACTTGGACTTAAATAAATAACCTCGAAAATAAAACAACAATGGATAATTTTGATTCTTACATATTATTATTACAAAAAAATATAGTGAACAAAAGGACTTACAAAGTAATTTATACTACAAAAATATTATCCTATTCTTGATTATTAGCTCAACGTGACACTTCCGTCCCAGTCCTCAATGAGTCAGTCCTACCTCCTTCTCTCACTAAACGAGACAGAACAAGACTGTTTTGTGGTCCCTTTTCCTTCAGCTCAAGACCACGAAACGAATTTCGTATATGTATGTACCTCCATGTAGTCAAACGTACGAGGCTATCAAATATGAAACCATGGGGAATGGTCCATAAATGATGTCATCTAAACTATTACTCTTTTAGGACCCACCCACCACCATGTCAATGTCATCAATGCCCGACTATACATACCGACCTTACAGATGGCGATATTTATGGTCAATCCCTAGGCTTGCTTAATAGTAACAGAGCCATAGTGTGCGGGTAGGCAGCAGACGAGTAGACGTTGTAGGGGAGATGGCAGGGCGCATGACGAGGAAGAACCCTAAAATATGTTACTTCATAGACAAGG